>CM042182.1:4716987-4733472 GCA_023376005.1 Doryteuthis pealeii | reverse complement strand
CTTGTTCAAAATCACATAACTATTAAGTTTGCATATCATAAATACTCTGGTATTTATATTAACATGTTTTTTTAATATCAAATATATAAATACTATGAGGTTTATATATTAATAAGTATATACATAACACACGCTTCAACACGCATACACAAATAGATATTATGTGCATATATATACACATAACACACACCACACAACACACAGCACACACATATATATATATATTAATATTATATATATAGTACCATTTCAGAATCTATGATTATCTATTTTTAAAGAACATGGAAATCATGGCATGTTGGGGTATCTACTTAGTCTCCTATTAAATATATTTATTTAACTGTTTCATTATACCTACTTTATATTTATTTGTTATTCAAAATTATAATTTTTTTCTGCTTTATCTATGCAAACTTCAATATTTGTTTTTACACTATCACCTATCTTAGTAGCAACAAGACACACATCAGAATACTAGAAGATGTCTCGTAGATTAAAATTACTATAATAGTACTACACAAGCACAAACAGTAGTAATGATACTCAATTAGATAATGGGTATAAATGAGAGGGATAATTCACCTGTGGTGGTTCACTCATATGGCAGCTATCACAACTCATTTTCAGATCTTAATATCCTATTTATAAATGCAATGCTCTCGGATTTCACTTCATATATATATATATATATATGATATATTATACTATATGTTCGTTGAATGTATCTCTCTTCTCTGCTCTCTCTCTATCTCTCTCTCTCTCTCTCTCTCTCTCTCTCACACACACACACACACACACACACAACACCACACATAGAAAGGCACACCGCCGTGGTGCAAGCATCACATAGCGGAGTAACATACAGAGATAAATAGACATTAACACACACACACACAACACACATCACAGCATATACACTTACACGCACAAACACACAAAATAGAGTATTATCGTTATAGGCCAAATACGCGTACAGCCATGAGAGATTCACCACACACACACAACACACACATATATATATATAAATACGGAGAGAGAGTCAAATATATTTAGATATGTCATAGATAAGTATAGAATAGGAATATGAGAGCGGAGCCGCTTAATATATGGGTTGTTTTTCAATGTAGGACTCTCTCTCTCTCTCCGTCTCTCTTCTCTCTCGCTCATCTCACGTCTCTGAACATACTATAAATTCATCTGCACACACATGTTTAATTGAGCCATTGTGTCTATCTATAACGAGCCACGGCACAGCACAACATTACAGCATCAATATACAGACAGATGGGATCTATCACCACACACTACACCGTACGCTCAACACACACATACACTATATTATGAGAGGAGAGCAACACCGACACACAATCATAACGCACAGCGACTATACGTCACAAATACACACACACAGAGAGTATATGCCGTATAAATACAAGCCAAACACACACACACACACACACACACAATCACACACATTTACACGCACAACATACACAAATACAATATTGGCGTAATAAATATATATATATAACACATACACACACGGACACAACACAACACACATATATAATATATATATATATTATATATATATATAATATATATATTATATACACCTTCAATTTTTGGTCATTGTATCTTTGATGTTAGAACAGACCATTTCAAAAGATAATCCGTCAGATAACGTATTGAAAAAAGCAATATTCCGGAATTGTATTAAAAGTCAAACTTATAAATTGCTAACAGTCCGCCTTTGATGTCGTTTAAGTGGCCAATAATTTCTGGCCTTGTTCTTCTTCAACATCGCTTGTACTTTTAAATTACCTTACACCTAGCTAAGAACATTAGACGCTAGAATTACGTCCTACAAACCTATTTATCCACATCACCTATACAAACCTATATATATATATATATATATATATATATATATATATATATATATAATATATGGGAGATCATGTGCTTAATTAAAGTCATACCTAATTTGGTAATTAATTATTATAATTAAAATGAACTAGCAAATATATGCCACCCTCCGGGTGCAAGTATTTAAGTTTTAATGTAATGAAATATTGTATTAAATTAGAAAGTCTAATAAGAAGGCAGATAAAAAGATATGTAACAGAGTGGGGGTATAATAGAAAAATAGAAATGAAACTTACTCCTCCATCACTCCCGTCTTTCATTGCTGAATTTTACGTTTTAACAATTTAGTTAAATTAGGAAATAAAGAATAAAATGACAGTTTATTTTTTCTTGTTATTGGATTTCATTTAAGATTCATTGAGAGATTTTTGCTTATATTCATGAAAATAAAACCAAACAATTAGAAATCAATAATACTAAGCACACATTTAATAAAATCACATTTTTAATATCAATATGCAAATTAGCCTTACCATTCACACTGCAAACCTCTACTTTTTGTATATATAAATACAATTGCATGTTATTTGTATGTAGATATGGACAACACTAATAAAAAGGTGAAGCAATTTTATTAATAATTCAGGTTTAAATATAAATAAAATCATCGAGAATATGATGTAAATAACTATGTTAATTGTGACTCGAATAGTAATATAGTTTCGGTTACAGACATAAAAGCACACAATCTCCATTATAATAAGATTAGGCGTGCATATCGGTTTAAATGTAAAGCGTAAACAAATCGAGAAAAAGTCGATCTCTGTATGTACATTTCAGCCTATTAGGCCTCATCAGCAGAGCTATAGACAGGGCAGTGCTTTGTGTGACTCGAACCCTACCTGTCAGGCTGACAGGCGGACACTCTAACCATTACACTAGCAGACTTCCCTAGAATTTCTCGTTTATTTTAAACTGATATATATTTCGCACTTTTTGGGTGACTTATAGCACGACAGTATGAAGTGAACAAACAATGTGTTTGAAATGGCGAAGGCCGACAATTTTGGGGGAGATTATGTGCTTAATTAAAGCTAATAGTATGTAAGGCGAAGGCCACAAATTGTCGGCCTTCGCCATAACAAACATTGTTTGTCCACTCATATATATATATATATATATATATATATGAGAGTACATAAATAGTTTGTTTGAGATAGTGATAGCCGACAATTGTTTGGGAGAATATGTGCTTAATTGAAGTCATTCCTAATTTAAAAATTAATTAGTTGATAATTAATGAATTAGGCGAATATATCTGTTCAAATGTAAGGCGTAAACAAATCGAGAAAAAGTCGATCTCTGTATGTACAATTCGGCATATTATGCCTCATCAGCAGAGTTATAGACAGGAAGTCGCTTTGCAGTTAGGGTTCGAATCACACACAAAGCGGATTCCTGTCTATGCTGATGAGGCTTAACATCATTTTGGCTCAGTTTTTTCTGGGTCACCCTCTATACAGGAAGACCCAGGTGTTTAGGGTTAGGGTTTAGGGTTACGATTAGTATTGGGTTGGGGTTGGGTTTTCCGGAAAAAACGCCCTAAGTTGGTTGTTTTTTTTTTTGTTTTTTTTTTTTTTTGCAAGTGACACCGCTTCGGCTACGGACTCCAATCGTAGCTGGGGTGTCAGCAGTCACCAGCTAGCAATTTTTGAGGTAGGAGGCCGGGACGGTTCTCCGCGAAGAGTACCCATTTTCTTGATAATTGAGGTTTAAATAAAAATAACAATCATGGAAAATGAGAGGTAAATAACTAAGGGAATTGTTAATTAAATAGTGATATAGTTTCGGTTACAGACAAACAGACACAGAATCTCCATTATAATAAGATGTAAAAATAATTTTTTTAAAAAGCAGTGTTCATGAGTAAATATCCGCTACCAGGTTCGAACTTCCAACATTATCACAGTCCAGCACATTCGTCACTACACGAATAAAAATAGTGTTCATGAGTTATAAATATCCGCTACCTAGGTTCGAACTTGCTTTCCTACGTTGTCACAATTCAGTACATTAGTCACGACGCGAGGAAGACTCAAATTCAGGAATTACTTTTTGAAAAAGATAGTTGGTTGTTTTGTTATTGCTACGTAAACTGAAATAACATTTTAAAAAATATGTGTTCATTAGTTATACTAGCAAATATATGCACCCTCCGGGTGCAAGTATTCAAGTTTTAATATAATAAAATATTATATTAAATTAGAAAGGCTAATGAAACTGAAAGAATGAATAAAAAGATTTGGAACAGAGGGGGGTATGATTGAAAAATAGAACAACTTTGAAACTAACTCTTCCATCATTTTCCATTACTTCCCCTTTCATTGGTAAATTTTCCTAATTTAACTATCTAGTTAAAATAGGAAGTAAAGAATAAATATGACAGTTATTTCTTCATGTTAATGGATTTTTTTAAAGATTCAGCCCCGAGATTTTTGCTCATATTCAATAAGATAAAACCAAACAATTAGAAATCAATAATGCTAAATATATATTTATTAAAATCAATTTTTTAAGATCAATATGCAAATTAGCCTTCCCGTTCACACTGTAAATCGCTATTTTGTTGTATATATAAATACAACTGCATGTTATTAGTATGTAGATCCGGCCAACGCCAGGGTCCAGTGGCTTCGGCCCTGGATCTTTACGAGTTAATACCGTCGATCCAGGGGGCCATCCCCCCAGGCAACACCTGCCCCCTCGATTTAAAGGGGCAGGGCTGGGTTTATTGCCCAGTGCCTGAGGCGCCCCCTTGAGGGGGAATGCCGACGGGATCGACGCAATTTTTCACCTGCCACTCCATGAGGGTTTGTGGGTGGTCCCACGTTAATAGGGACTTTGTGCCTGACCCGTACAAGTGGGGTACGCGGTAAATATCATGTAGATATGGTCAACAGTCTTAATGATGTAAAACAATTTTATTAATAATTGAGGTTTAAATAAAAATAAAATCATGAACAATATGGTGTAAATAACAAAGGGAATTGTGACTTGTATAGTAATATAGTTTCGGTTACAGAGAGACAAACCCACAATCTCCATTATAATAAGAAGTATCCGCTACCGAGGTTCGAACTTGCTTCCTACGTTGTCACAGTCCAGCACATTAGTCAAGACGCGAGGAGGACTCCCACGCGCATCAATCTCAGAAATAGATTTTCGAAACAGATTGGTGGGTGTATTGTTATTGCTACGCAAAGAAACAATCAAATCAAAATCAGTGTTCACGAGTTATAAATATTGTGTTTAGTGTTTTAATAAAAGGTCGAAGAGAAAAATGGCGGGTCTTGTCCAATGCAATGATAACAAATATGTTGGGTTTGTTTTTATGAAAAGAGAAAGAAAGAAAAACATATAAATTGTCTAATTTCTGTTTGACACATTTTTCTCCCGCGGGAATTTCAGACACTGATTATTTTTGAACTGCTTTGTATTGGGAATGACTAGAAACCAAAATAGAGAGAGAGAGAGAGAGAGAGTGAGAGAGAGAGAGAGAGAGGGGGATGAGGGAGATAAGAGAGAGAGAGAGTGTGTGTGTGTGTGTGTGTATGTGGACGAATGCTCTGTATTGACGAGAACACGAAATAGAAGGGAGAGAGAGAGAGAGTGAGTGACAAGATAGATAGAGAGAGAGAGAAAGAGAGAGAGAGACAGGGAAGGAGAGAAGAGAGAGAGACAGTGTGTGTGGTGTGTGTGTGTGTGTGTGTGTGGACGAATGCTCTGTATTGACGAGAACACGAAATAGAAGGAAGAGAGAGAGAGAGTGACAAAGATAGATAGAGAGAGAGAGAAAGAGAGAGAGAGAAGGGAGGGAGAGAAGAGAGAGAGACAGTGTGTGTGTGTGTGTGTGTGTGTGTGTGTGGACGAATGCTCTGTATTGACGAGAACACAAAATAGAAGGGAGAGGAGAGAGAGGATGACAAAGATAGAGAAAGAGAGTGTGAGAAAAAGAGAGAGAGAGACGGGGAGGGAGAGAAGAGAGAGAGACAGTGTGTGTGTGTGTGTGTGTGTGTGTGTGTAGGCGAATGCTCTGTATTGACGAGAACACAAAATAGAAGGGAGAGAGATAGAGAGAGTGAGTGAGTGACAAAGATAGATAGATAGAAAGAGGGAGAGAGAGAGAGAGTGAGTGACAAAGATAGATAGAGAGAGAGAGAAGAAGAGAGAGAGAGAGAGTGAGTGACAAAGATAGATAGATAGAAAGAGGGAGAGAGAGAGAGAGTGAGTGACAAAGATAGATAGAGAGAGAGAGAAAGAGAGAGAGAGAGAGTGAGTGACAAAGATAGATAGAGAGAGAGAGAAAGAGAGAGAGAGAGTGAGTGACAATAGATAGATAGAGAGAGAGAAAGAGAGAGTGAGTGACAAAGATAGATAGATAGAAAGAGAGACAGACAGACAGAAGAGAGTGACAAAGATAGATAGATAGATAGATTATGTGTGTGTGTGTATATGGGCGAATGCTCTGTATTGACGAGAACACAAAATAGAATGGAGAGAGAGAGAGAGAGAGAGAGAGAGACAAAGATAGATAGATAGATAGAAAAGAGAGAGAGGGAGATGGAGAGAAGAGAGAGATAGTGTGTTTTGTGTGTATGTGGACGAATGCTCTGTACTGACGAGAACACAAACTAGAAGGGAGAGAGAGAGAGAGAGAGAGAGAGAGAGTGAATGACAAAGATAAATAGATAGAAAGAGTGAGTGTGTGTGTGGCAAATATAGATAGATAGATAGAAAGAGGAGAGAGGGAGGGAGAGAAGAGAGATAGACAGTGTGTGTGCGTATGTGGGCGAATGCTCTTTATTGACTATGACGAGAACACAAAATAGAAGAGAGAGAGAGACAAAGATAGATAGAGAGAGAGAGAGAAAGAGAGAGAGAGATGAATGTGACAAATAGATACATAGATAAATATAAATAGGCAGAGAGAGAGAGAGAGAGAGAGAGAGAGAATTGAGATAGATAGGTAGATAAAGAGAGAGAGAGAGAGAGAGAGAGAGAGAGAATGCTCTGTATTGGGTATGACGAGACCCAGAATAAACTAAAGAGAGTAACAGAGAGAAATAGAGAGTAAGAAATAGAGATCAAACGAGAGAGTGAGAGAGAGAGAGAGAGAGTGAGAGAGAGAGTTGTATTTGTGTAAAAATGAGAGATAGTGATAGACAGAGAGAGTGTGTGGGTGTGAGAAAGAGAAAGAGAGAGATTTGTATTTGTGTGAAATAGAGAGAATGAGAGAGAGATAGACAGAAAGATAGACATATATATATATATATATATATAGATAGATAGATAGATAGATAGATAGACCGACAAAGACAGGTAAGGTGACAAGAAGAGGGAAAAACGTCAAATTGAGAAGGAGGTTAGAAAGAAAAAAAAGACACAGAGTCGGAACTAAAATGTTTGTGATAGATAGATAGATAGATAGATAGAGACAGACAGACACAGAGAGAGAGAGAGACAGATGAAGTTGTAAAATGAGAAAATGATGTAGGGAAAAGCGTGTGATTGAGAAGGAGGTTTGAAATAGATACAGAACTAAAGAGAGACAAAGAGTCTGTGTGTGTGCAGCTGTGTGTGTGTGTGTGTGTGTGCGTGAGACAGACAGACAGACAGACAGATAGACAGAGACAGTGACAGTGACAGAAAGAGACTGAGAGACAGAGAGAGCGCGTGAGTGTGTGTGCGTGTGTGTATGAGACAGACAGACAGACAGACAGAGACAATGACAGAAACAGACTGACAGAGAGAGAGACAGACAGACAGACAGACAGCGTGCGTGTGTGTGTGTGTGTGTGTGTGTGTGTGTGCGTGTGTGTATAGACAGACAGACAGAGACAGTGACAGAAACAGACTGACAGAGAGAGAAATAGTGAGAGAGAAGGAGAGAGTGTGTGTGGGGGGTGAGAAAGAGAGAGAGAATTGTATTTGTGTGAAATAGAGAGAGAGATTGACAGAAAGAGTGTATGGGTGTAAGAAAGGATATATATATATATATATATATATATATATATATAGAGAGAGAGAGAGAGAGAGAGAGAGGGGGGGCGAGAGCGGAGAGAGATAGTGAGATAGATAGAGAGAGTGTGAAAGAGAGAGAGAGAGAGATGGGGAGGGACAAAAGATGGTGGAAACTGGAAACAATAATTTCTTTTGTTGTAATCAACAGCCAACGCGTGTGACTACATTAAAATACAGAACATGGATGTTTAATTACAAATTAATCGCCCCCACACACACACACACGTACACACATACACATATATACATACATGAGTATGAGGTTAAGTAAACAAACAAATGTGTTTATTTTTATATGGCTTTAAGCCGACAATTTTTGGAGGATATGTGCTTAATTGAAGTCATACCTAATTTTGAAAATTAATTAGTTAATAATTAATGAATTTAGGCGGGCATATATGTTCAAATGTAAGGCTAAACAAATCGAGAAAATGTCAATCCCTGAATAGGTCGAAATGTACATTCAGGGATTGACATTTTCTCGATTTTTTCAGGTAGTCAATTTAAACCACGTATCTTTGAAGCGTAACACAGATTCATAAAGATAACTGGTTCAAAGTTTACTGACCTGAAAAATGTAAGAGTTTTTAAATAAAATAACTGGTGCATTATATATTTCATTCATTAATATATCAACATTGAAAATTTCATTAAATTCGGTCAATTCCCTGATTTTTGGTATTTTTTTCTTTCGGTGGGGTGATATACGATGGTGGAATTTAGGTCCGTTGATTTAACCGCTTGGTGAATAGGGTGTTTATAACTTTCCTAAAAGTGTTAACCCGAAAGTGTACGTAATATCCCGACTCGGCTTCGAACCCGTTCACTATGATGTCGCAGTCCTGTACATTAGCCCCTAGGCCAAGGGGACGCCCTCCCACCTCATCAGTTCAGTTAAATCTACGAAGTCTTAAACTCCAAAGAGATCTTTCTGAGAGATAAATATTTAGTAATTCCCTAACCGCAGTTGAGTTTATCTTTTAGATATATATTTTTTCCTTTGTTTTTTTTATGTTTTGTTTGTTTTCGAGTAAGTATTAAGTTTTATAAATTTCCAAATGATAAGTCTTTTATTTCTTACATTCAATAATTCGCTTTTTAAAGAATAAGCCTTAGATTTCCACGGACACACACAAATATGCATATATATATATATATATATATATTATATATATATATATATATTATCTTGAAATATCAAGAATAAATCACAGGTTAACAAACAACACCATTGTTACCTTATTATTTTTTCTTTACACCTGCATTGTGATAGCCTTCGTAATCAACCTTCAAACCAATATATATATATATATATATATATATATATATATATATATATATATATATATATATATATATATATAAGTTAAATGAAAGGAAATGAATCAGACGGTATGAGTATAGATAAAAGGATATGAAAACACCACAAAATGCTGTTAAAGTGAAAACATTTTATAACATAGCTGATATTGAACAATATTTCGATTTTATAAAAATCATCTCCAGAGCTTGTTTGTACTCCGCGTTGTTAAGAGCGGAGACAAAAGTCATAAAGAGAGAGAGAGAGAGAGAGAGAGAGAGAGAGAGAGAGAGAGAGAAGATAGAGAGGAGAAAGAAGATAGAGAAGAGAGAAGAGAGAATGAATCTATTTTTCTTACATTTTCTTCTCCTTCAGAGATAGAGAAGAGAAAGAGTGTGTGAGAGAGAGACATATATATATATATATATATATATATAATATATATACATACATACATAGATATGAGAGAGAGAGAGAGAGAGAGAGAGAGAGAGAGATGATGATGATGATGATGATGATGATGATGTTTGATCACCTTGATGATGTAAGAAGGTATTGGCGCGGATCCAGACCCCCCAGGAGAGAAACAAAATAACAATAAAAGGAAAAAGAGATGATGCATATTATTCGGGAGGGGAGGTGTGTGGGGGGGGGTTAATCATTTGAAAACGCTTCGATGTTTTTCCAATGCAAATGAGGCTCGTTCAATAACAACAACGATAATCGATTAATTGCATGATAGATTTGATTAACGACCAAGATGCATCATGGGACGGCTGTCCTGCTAAGGACCTATCCATTTCAGGGCGTGTCTGGAGGGGGGGTCTGGGTCATTGCACTGCACTAAAACACGAAGGAGGCGCACGTCGTGCAATGGTTATCAGCATATGAATGTAGCAAATTAGCACAACGGGAATATAAAGCTAGGCACGACTGGGATGGAAAGGTGATCCACTGGCAATTATGCAAATAACTAAATTTTTACCATACCACAAAAATATATGCATAAAACCAGAATCTGTTCTTGATAATGAAACGCATTCTCTGGGACTTCGAGATAAAAACGGATCATCTTATCCCAGCCAGAAGACCAGACCTAGTATTGTTATATAACACAAAAGAAAGAAAAAAAGAAAAAAAAAAGAACTTATCAACTGGTAGACTTTGCAGTTTCAGCAGATCACAGGGTGAAGATGAAGAAAAATGAAAAGATGGACAGATACCTGGACCTTGCCAGAGAATTGAAAAAGCTGTGGAATATGAGTGAAAGTGATACCAATTGTAGTTGGTGCACTTGGAACGGTTCGAAAAAGCTTAGAAAAAAAAGACTGGAGGAACTGGAAATCAGAGGAAGAATTGAGACCCCCCTGACCGATGCATGGCTACAATCGGCCAGAATACTCAGAAGAATCCCGAGGAGACTAACTGTCACTCAGACTCCAGTAAAATACCATCAGTTGGCTGGTTGGTTGGTTGGTTGGCATCCTTCCCTCTACGAGAGACGATGGAGTAGTGTCAAAGTTTGTTTTTTTCTTTCCTTGAACTACATATCCTGGGTGGGTTCATATGGAGGATAAGCTGTTGTCCATGCAGCAAATCCCCTCTCTCCACACTGCCGCTGTAATCCAAAGGAAAGGTAAGGAACCAATGCAGTTTGGCAGCGGTAGTGTCACGGGAGTTGCTGAGTAGCACAGGATTTCAGCAATTGATTATTCCTGAGACGCGAGGAGACTTGTTGTCACTCAGACTCCTGTGAAAGACCATCAGCTAATGCTGATGTGAAAAACTCAAAAGGAGTGAAATAATAATAATAAATGGTTAACAATACTTTAAAGTAAAGAAGGACCTGTTGACAGTCATCTGTGATAAGAAAGGACATATAACTATTGATTTCGTTCAAAAGGGTGCAATTGTAAACTGTACTTCCTGTTGTCAACTCCTTGGGCAAAATTCACCTTATTCGTTGAATGACCCTCATACATTTTTGATAATAATAATAATAATGGTTATAATGCTTTATCTAAATTTCTGGGTTCAGTGATCAGTAAAGAAGGTCATGCTGACAGTCTTCTTGGACATGAGAGGATCCATCACTATTGATTTCTTGATGATTATAATAATAATGATAATAATAATAATAATAATAATAATATATAATAATAATGGTTATAATGCTTTATCTATCAATAATAAATTGACCTCGTTTTGCATTTGACTCTTTCTTTCTGGATGGTATATATATATATATATATATATATATATATATATATGTATATATATATATATATATATATAATACTAAAACTGTTGTACAATTCCTCTCTGCTAACCTCTCAATACTTGAGGTGAAGAAAGTTATCAATCAACTTTCAAATGGAAAAGCACCTGGCGAAGATGGAATTTCAGCTGAATTGTATAAATGTGGAACCAATCTTTTGACACACAGGCTCTGCAATTTCTTCAACCTTGTGTGGAACAGGGGTGAAGTCCCGCAACAGTTTAAGGATACATCAATTGTTCATTTGTACAAGAACAAAGGAAGCAAGTATGACTGTGACAACCACAGACTTAAGGACTCCGGCTCCTGATTTGTTTTCGGGGTTTACTCCCCTAGCCTTTTTCTTGAAAGGCAGCAGGGTTTTGTGCCGGACTTTTCCTTGACTTTGATGGGTTGCCGACCAAGGTTAAAGAGCTCCTTTTTAACCCATTTGGGTTAAGTACCCCAATACTACTACTATCAAGCCTCATCTAAAAATTTCAAGAAATTGTGTAGATAATAATAAAGATGAGGACAATAGTCCGAATAATCCAAATAATTGAAATTATCAAGCCTCATCTAAAAAATTCCAAGAAATAGTGTAGATAATAATAAAGATGAGGACAATAGTCCGAATAATCCAAATAATCGAAATTATCAAGCCTCATCTAAAAAATTCCAAGAAATAGTGTAGATAATAATAAAGATGAGGACAATAGTGCGAATAATAGAAATAATCCAAATTATCAAGCCTTATCGGAAAAATACAGAGAAATAGTGTAGATAACAATAAAGAAGAGGACAATAGTCCGAATAATCTAAAAATATACAAATTATCAAGCCTGGTATAACCACACGTGTACATGAATGAGTGTGCTTCACGTATACATGTAAATATGTGTGTATAAACACAGCGAACATTAGAACTATATAGACGCCTGAGAATGAAATGAGATTAGGGATACGGTATATTTGCATTTGTGTATCAGATCGCTGCCTTAGACGTGTACTGGGCATCACCTGGAGGGACAGGATCACTAACACAGCAGTCCTCTCTACTGGGACAACGTCGTCTCCGATGGTTGGGTCATGTACGTCGGATGGATGATGGACGAATCCCGAAAGACATCCTGTATGGAGAGCTAACATCTGGTAAAAGACAGATTGGTCGCCCCCTACTGCGATTCAAGGATATTTGCAAAAATGATCTCAGGTGCTTTGGCATTGTCCCTTCCAGCTGGGAAAATTTGGCCCAAGACCGCCCTCGGTGGCGGCAGAATCTCCATAGCGGACTGTACATGTCAGAAGTTACCCTGATACAACATCATGAAGCTAAGAGGTCCATAAGAAAGCAACGGCAACAAAGCATCGGAACATCATCATCTACAGGGACAACCTACAAATGCAAAATCTGTGGTCGAGAATGTTTCTCAAACATAGGACTTCATAGTCACAGGAGGCGCTGCAATTTCAGGGGCACACAAAAACTTTTATCATAGTCTTTCGAGACTGAATTGCCAATGATGATGATCAGATAAGCAACAGTACCTTCAGTTCATTTTATTAGGGGGCGGGGGTAGGTGTAAGTCCACTAGAGGCGTCTAGATGGTTCTAATGTTCGCTGTGTTTATACACACATATGCACATGTATACGTGAAGCACAATCATTCATGTACACGTGTGGTTATACCAGGCTTGATAATTTGTATATTTTTAGATTATTCGGACTATTGTCCTCTTCTTTATTGTTATCTACACTATTTCTCTGTATTTTTCAGACGAGGCTTGATAATTTCGATTATTTGGATTATTCGGACTATTGTCCTCATCTTTATTATTATCTACACTATTTCTTGGAATTTTTTAGATGAGGCTTGATAATTTATATTATTTGGATTATTGGGACAATTGTCCTCATCTTTAAATAGCAGGGTAAAATGGGTTGTTAGCCTTGGCTAGGTAACCAGTCTAGAAGAAGGAAAACTCTGATTTCAAACCTGTTAAACTCCGCTTAAAAAATGATCTTTTGTCGTATCCTGCTCGTGTGGAGGGGTTATTAAATATATACATATATATATATATATATATATATATATATATATATATATATACTATAGTGTGAGATGGTCACAGTTTCAGCTTTTGCTGGAATGTTGTACCAAAGGCAGTATTATTGGTAGAGTGCTCAATATAATATGGAGCTGTTATATAATATAATAAGATAAATATATAAAGGTTTTACATATCTATTTATTAGATCACCTAATAAATAGATATGTAAAACCTTTATATATTTGTTTTATTATATTATATATATATATATATATATATATATATATATATATATATGTGTGTGTGTGTGTGTGTGTGTGTATATATATATTTATATATATGTGTATTTAGGCAGCATTTTTTCTTGTGGGCATATATTGTTAAATAATGCAGCCATTTTCTGTCTGCAAGTTTTGTCCTTTGTTTTTTCGTATTGCCGGATTATTTTTGTAATATCTGGCGAGAATTGGCTGATGTATTTGCCATATGTCATAGTTCTCGGTCTATGACATATGGCAAATACATCAGCTAATTCTCGCCAGATATTACAAAAATAATTCGGCAATACGAAAAAACAATATTATATATATATATATATATATATATATATATATATATATATATATATATATATATATAGGTAAAATCGTAGTTGTAAAGGAATTTTCTGACCATAAACAAAGTTAAAAAGAAAGCTAGGAGACAGCTGATGGTACTCCCGAAAGGAAACTTTGTAGACTATTTTAAAAACCTGAAGGGACGCTGGTATGAGTGTGTGACCTCCCTTCGGGAATACTCCAAAGTTGACGAAGAAGACATTGGACTATTTGTGTTAGATGCGAACGGATGAATAATTTTGGTACATTATTTCTTTTATATCAATTCTAGTGTGTTGTAAACTCTAAATATAAGTAAAAAAAACACCCTTGTTTGCATGAGTGTACACGTGATTCAGGGCAGTGCCAACTTGTGTTTATATCTTGTATACGTTGTATTCGTTGTTTTTATTGTTTGTTGATTTGCCGACCCCCAACAGATGTCCCCGAGAGCGCTTCAATTACGACATGAATATAGATGCCTTCTCTGAAGCAGGTGGTTTTCTATTTCTGTTCGTTACTCGAAGAAACTTGGCTGGACTTAGAGACACGACCCAATGCACCATCCCTGTGGGGGGTGGCTACTTGATTACGATAATATTTTTGTCTCTCGTCTCTCGAGAAGATTTTTTATTTATTTTACTTACAAGAAAACGTATCGTAATAAGTTCTGTTCAAAAGCGTGTAATATTACTTAGAAGACAGAAGGTTGTTTCTCACGACATTATCACCTACGCCCTTAAGATGTATATTTTAAGCGAGACAAAATACTAGCAGATTAGACGCACATTGAGCCAATGAACATAAAAGCCAGAAATTATTATTTGTCGGTAAATAAATTTTTAAATTCAAGTTCTAAGACGAGTAAAAAAATATCCATAAATATTTGTCGGTTGGTTTTGAAAACTCTAAAAATCGTCTGTTAAAAAACAACCGGATTTTGACGGTGTAAATGAAAAACATGTCCTTATGAATCGAGATCGCAAAAGGGGTGCCTAAATGTCATATGGTCCGAGTCATTTAATGATGATTCAAGTCATTTTGATAAACAAGCAACCTGAATCGTTTAAGTGGTCACCCAATCAAATATTGACCAGGCTCATCGCTGCTTAACCTCAATAGTCCTTACGATGGCCCACAACTTAGGGAGTGTCTTTCTCTTGGCTATTCATGACACATCCCTCGCGTGAGACCCACAACTCGTTCCAGACATTGAATACGCAACACCTGATCTCTTTCAAGAACATGAACCCAATCGCTGTCCATGCGACGCGAACCATCGACCTTAGGCACTATGGTCAGTGGTTCGTGTCACATGCACGGTGTATCTTTTTTCCTTTTCCGTGTCAGATGGACGACACTGGAATAACAACACCCACAATAAACTCTTGTTTGTTTGTTTGTTTGTTTAAAAAGTGTTTTATAATTCGCTTGAAGCATTGTGTTTGTATTGGTTTGTTGGTTGGTTTTGAAGGCTATCACAATGCAAGAGTAAAGAAAAAAGAAGGTAACTATGATGTTGTTTGCTTACCTTTGATTTATTCTTAATCCTTCGAGATAAAGATCTCTTCTTCAGAAGATTTCTGGAAGCTAAGTTCTGGAGCTGTTAGCTTGTAGCTAGGATCTGTCCATTCTGTTTGTATGATCTGTCTTTCCTTGACAATCTCTCTCTCTCTCTCTCTCTCTCTCTCTCTCTCTCTCTCTCTCTCTCTCTCTCTCTCTCTCTCTCTCTCTCTCTCTCTCTCTCTCTCTGTGGGGGGGGTTAACAATGTCTTAGTATCATGCCAGGTTTGGCCTACCCATTTTTTGGTAGGCCTAGTAATGTGTGTTGTGTGTGTGTGTGTGTGTGTGTGTGTGTTCTCTGGGCGCAGTTGTTTTTTGTTTTTTATTTTGAAAGATCCTGTTTTGTTTGAACGAAAAGTTAATTAAGATATGACGTATTTCATATGGAATATTAATGTTAGAAAAAAAAGAAGATTAAGATAATATATAAATACATATAATCCATATATACGCATATCCACATATAATCATACGTTCGTTCTCCGCCTATTCACGTTCATGCTTGCGTCATCATATGATGTTCACCTTCCATTTTTGCACATGCAATGATCACGTCATTGACTTTCGTAAACAAACGTGCATATAAAAATTAACGGTTAATAATATCATATTCACACATTCACTATACACATAATATCTTTCATTTTGTCCCTCATAAACATTACTTAACAGTGTCCTGAAGATGGTACAATATACCGAAATGCTTAAGTATTGACACATAAAATTGTTTCCCCTAATCATAACATCCTGTGTTTGTTATATATTTT
>CM042182.1:4711987-4714487 GCA_023376005.1 Doryteuthis pealeii | reverse complement strand
GTACCAAGTTAACCATCGAAAAATGGCCTCGGAGGACAGACTGCATTTTGCGTCTGTTCCCTTAAAAAAGATCAGCCAACTCTCTCCGCCCGTCTCTTTTGAACACCTGAGCCTAACTCCCAACTATCTCACACTTGTTCTCGCCTTCTTTTGACCAATCAGAAACCAAGGATCGGTTATTCTCACGTTTTTTCCATTATTAAAATCTTTCAATTTCCTCATTAAGCCGTCACACGTCAACATACTGCTGACGTCACACCTTCATTAACTATATATATATATAAAGAGCAGTTGGTGTGCATGTATGTATGTGTGTGTGTAATATAAGAGCAATAGGTCTAGACAATCATATAGGCGCTAGGGCTTGACGTGACCAACCGATTGATCGAAGGGGCCTCTCTGACGCCCGTCTAGCCCAAGAAAGGGCCAAAGTGGAGTATTGCAGGTCATGGACTGCTCAACCACCTGGATTCTATCTTTAAGCATCACGGGTCGCCACCTACGACAAACATTTAGTATTTAAGTATTAACGTAATGAAATATATTAAATTAGAATGACTAACGAAATTAAATAAGAACGCATGTAAAAAGTGGGGTGTTGCATGTCATGGACTGCTCATCCACCAAGATTCCGTCCTTAAACATCACGGGTCACCACCCACGGCCAACAGGTGGCCCATTAAGGAAGGGGCTCTTACTCCTCTGCAGAGGCGCAGTCGGTGTATTCTAAAGCCCAGTGAACAGGGCTTTATTTTCCGTAAATGTATGTTAAATCTGTGCAAACCTTTCCAGAATTGTTATTACTAGAATCTTTTGCTAGTCTTTAATATTTACCCGATTTTTTTTCGTAGCAATGGAGGCTTCTCGATTCACTTGGACTAATGGGTGTAACCCATACGATGCTGACAACAGGGTGGATTTTTTATTAACCACTCTCGGTTTTTTCGGGGGGGGGTCGCTTTCTTATTTTTTTAAAAACGAGATAAGTAGTGTGGACAAAAAATATATAGAAAGTATTTAAATAGAGAAGAAATATATATATATTAGATAGATAGATAGATATATATATATACATGTGTGTGTGTGTGTGTGTGTGTGTGTGTGTGTGTGTGTGTGTGTGTGTGTGTGTGTGTGTGTGTGTGTGTGTGTGTGTCTGTGTGTCTGTTATATGTATAAGTAAATTGTGCGAAAAATGAGATAAGTAGTGTGGATGAAAGTTTTTATGTACCAAAAAATACATCGAAAGTATTTAAATTAGGAAGAACTATATATATATATATATATATATATATATTATATATACTCGATCATACAATAATAATACAGTGTATCTTAGAAATCACATATAGAATCATCCTTACTACCAAGTTTTGGATACCTCTCATATATATATATATATATATATATAGTAAAGATAAACCTAATGAGTCAGATAAACCTACTAAAAGTTTCGCTTAGTCCTCTTCAGAGCTAAGATCCGACTAAAGAAATTTGGAGCAAACTCATATTTATACAACACTTTCCACCTAGACTCAAATAAATTAAACTATATATATATATCTATATATTTATATATATAACTATATATAAATTAAACTATATATATATATATATATATATATATATATATATATATATATATATATATATATACTGGATCATACAATAGTAATACAGTGTATCTTAGAAATCATATATAGAATCATGCCTTACTACCAAGTTTGGATACCTCTCATATATATATATAGTAAAGATAATCCTAATGAGTCAGATAAACCTACTAAAAGTTTCGCTTAGTCCTCTTCAGAGCTAAGATCCGACTAAAGAAATTTGGAGCAAACTCATATTTATACAACACTTTCCACTTAGACTCAAATAAATTAAACTATATATATATATTTATATATTTATATATATAACTATATATAAATTAAACTAATATATATATAATATATATATATATATATATAATATATATATACTATATATATATATATATATATATATATATAATATACTGTATCATACAATAGTAATACAGTGTATCTTAGAAATCACATATAGAATCATCCCTTACTACCAAGTTTTGGATACCTCACATCCATTTATATATATATATATATATATATATATATATATATAGTAAAGATAAACCTAATGAGTCAGATAAACCTACTAAAAGTTTCGCTTAGTGCTCTTCAGGGCTAAGATCCGACTAAAGAAATTTGGAGCAAACTCATATTTATACAACACCTTCCACCTAGACTCAAATAAATTAGCATAGACTAAACTAACAATAAAAAACAAAGAAAAAAGACAAACACCGTTTAAATCTTTTTTTTTTAAATTTGTGTCCACTCCTGCTCCACACACGCACACACGCACATTATATATATATACACACTATACATTACACATACATATATACCATACACACACTTATATTAATTATATGTATTATATGCTGTGTGTGTGCTGAGTCTGTATCGTCACATCTCTC
>CM042182.1:4690143-4711887 GCA_023376005.1 Doryteuthis pealeii | reverse complement strand
CCGTTTAATGAAAAAAGTGTGGAGGGGCACTATTATTTGATTAAAGCTCGTTTTACTAAAGATAACAAAGAGCTTGATCGATTGATTGATTGAGGGATGGATTGATTTAACGGCATGTAAACTTATCTCTTAGATAAAGTGCCCAACACAATCATGCTAGAATGCACTAACATGAACAGCATGTTCTCCATCCTCTGCGAGAGGTACCTTTGCTAGCTTGGGCATGTCCGGAGGAAGGAAAACAAAAAAAAAACGTTTTTAGAGATTACAAAGTGTTCCGTTTAATGAAAAAAGTGTGGAGGGCACTATTATTTGATTAAAGCTCGTTTTACTAAAGATACAAACAGCGTGATCGATTGATTGATTGAGGGGATGGATTGATTTAACGGCATGTAAACTTATCTCTTAGATAAAGTGCCCAACACAGACATGCTAGAATACAACAACATGAACAACATGTTCTCCATCCTCTGCGAGAGGTACCTTTGCTAGCTTGGGCATGTCCGGAGGAAGGAAAACAAAAAAAAAAACGTTTTTAGAGATTACAAAGTCTTCCGTTTAATGAAAAAAGTGGGTGGAGGCACTATTATTTGATTAAAGCTCGTTTTACTAAAGATAACAACAGCTTGATCGATTGATTGATTGAGGGATGGATTGATTTAACGGCATGTAAACTTATCTCTTAGATAAAGTGCCCAACACAATCATGCTAGAATGCACTAACATGAACAACATGTTCTCCATCCTCTGCGAGAGGTACCTTTGCTAGCTTGGGCATGTCCGGAGGAAGGGAAAGAATTTGTATATTTGTATATACCAACCACTCCGCACGAGCAGGGTGCGACACAAGGTCAATTTCTGAAGAGGAGTTCAGCATGTTTGAATTCAGAGTTTTCCTAACCAAGGTTAAAGAGCCCAGTCTTCCCAACTATTACCCATAGCTGGAGAGAGAGTAGGATTCATACCTTTCCCAAGGATATTAGCGCTAAATGAAATGCAATTACCACGTCCAGGATTTGAACTCGGGGCGACGAGTCCATTTCCCATGACTTTAACCATTACACCACGCGCTTCCTGATTTACTAAGCTAAGCTTAGATGTGGCACAAGGCCACACACACACACACACACACATATATATATATATATATATGAGTAAAGAAATAACAAAAGACTTAGAGATTTAGCATTATAGTCTATTTCAGGGAGCTTAGACAAATAGTCTAAATCTCCCGACTCATCAGAGCTTAGACAAATAGTCTAAATCTGAAATAGATTATAATGCTAAATATCTAAGTCTTTTGTTATTCTTTACTTATATATTTGCTCTGTGACTCTAACATTAAGAGCACCCATTGAGCTCTCAAACTGCGACTTGGTTTGTTTTAAATAAAACTCTTGTGTCGTAAGGAAGATTCTTCTCTGGACTTTTGGTTATATATATATATATATATATATATATATATATATATCTTATTATAATGGAGATTGTGTGTTTTTCTGTCTGTAACCGAAACTATATTACTAATCGAGTCACAATTAACATAGTTATTTACATCACATTCTCCATGATTTTATTTATATTTAAACCTCAATTATAATAAAATTTCTTCACCTTTTAATTAGTGTTGTCCATATCTACATACAAATAACATGCAATTGTATTTATATATACAAAAAATAGCGATTTGCAGTGTGAATGGGAAGGCTAATTTGCATATTGATATTAAAAATTGGGATTTATTAAATATGTGCTTAGTATTATTGATTTCTAACTGTTGGTTTTATTTTAATGAATATAAGCAAAAATCTCTTCAATGAATCTTAAATGAAATCCATTAACAAGAAAAAATAACTGTCATTTTATTCTTTATTTCCTAATTTAACTAAATAGTTAAATAAGTAAAATTCAGCAATGAAAGACGGGAGTGATGGAAGAGTAAAATTTCATTTCTATTTTTCTATTATACCCCCACTCTGTTACATATCTTTTGTGCCTCTAATTTAATACGATATTTCATTACATTAAAACTTAATACTTGCACCCGGAGGTGCATATATTTGCTAGATATATTAATGGAGTAAGTAAATAAGGAAATTGTGACTTGAGAGTGATATAGTTTAGGTTACAGATAGAAAAACACACAATCTCCATTATAATAAGATACCTGAGTTGTTCTTCTCACTACAAGACCCATACAACTGACCTTAAGCAAAAGTACGTTTATAAATAGACAATTGTACCGTATATACACCCACACTTTCTGAGGTGTTCTTTTTTTATATATATAATTTGCAACGAGAATCGTCATTTTGACGTCGTTCCACATCTAAAAAGAATTCTGTCTGTTCTAGCGGACAAAAACATGGTTAGGTTTCGTATTTATATTCTTTACATTGTTCTCTACGAAATCATGGAACACATTTACAGACCGAAGTAAATACTGAGTTATCATCCAATGAATGTTTTGTTCTCTTTGCTGCTATGTCTTTAGTTTCTTTTTTTTTAATTTCCTCTGGTCGTTTCTGGCGTCGGAATCGGTTGGTTCGACAAGAAAATTGGCCTATGACAAATTGTCGAGAAAATAAGCGTCCTAATTAACAATAGAAGAAAAGGATTTCATAAAAACGCGAATCCGAGGCAAGCGTTTTGTGTAATACATATATATCTATTAATAATGGAGATTCGCTTCTATTAATAATGGAGATTCGCTTCCGTTTTTGTCCGTAACAAAAACTACGTCACTGCTTACGTCACATTACCCAAAATCGTCATAACATAGAACAAATACACTCAAAATTTGACATGCAGCATTAGACTGTCCTCATTGTTTTTAAAAACAAGTTTTAATAAATACATGACTGGTATTATATATCTATATATAGTGTTTTATTTTGATACATATTTAAAGTTTACATTTCAAATTTTTATTTTTTTAATCCTTAATGAATTGATGATTTTACTACTTAGGGTACAAACTCGCTGACATTGAATTTTTTACTCCCACCCCTCAGGCAATATGTTTCAAAAATATATTTTTACATCACCCGGAGGATGTTTTTTTAATTTTGTACTACTATATATGTACGTAAGTATGTATCAAAGGGTCTCGTTGCCGAATCCCAAAACAACTATTTGACGGGGAAATATCAACTGGCAAACGTCGTCAGTGCAAAACCAAATTGAGGTTTAAGGTCTGTCCCAATGATACTCTGAAGAACACTGCTATTGCTGTGGAGGACTGGAGAAGCTAGCTTGTAATAGACCTGGCTGGAGAGCCACCATCTACTTGTCTGTGGGAAGAATTTGAGTCCAACCGAATTAAACACTAAAAATGAAACAGGCAACTAGAAAGTCCAGCTACATTCAAATTGGAGAAGTTCTAACATGTAGATTATGTGGAAGAGTGTGTCTCTCCAGGACTGGCCTGGTGAGTCATCTGAGAAAACACAAGATTAGAGTGTCAAAATCTACAGGCATTTTAACTATGATAATAAAAAATAAAACAAGAAATGGTCTCACTCGAACACGAGTTGACAGCCATTATCATTATGTATGTATGTATGTATGATTACCACTTCTTCACAGAAGAAGGCCATTTCTACAAGTTCGGTTGTGAGCACGCAGATGGCTCAGAGTCCAGCTTTTACGTGACCTGTAGCACAAATGCGACACGAGATCCCCGGCTTTTTCTCGTGTGGGACCGTACGTGACTGAGAAATCCAACCCTCGATAGATAGGGTAGATAGATTTGTGATATATGTGGCAGGGCTTGTCTGTCGAGGGTTGGATTTCTCAGTCACGTACGGTCCCACACGAGAAAAAGCCGGGGATCTCGTGTCGCATTTGTGCTACAGGTCACGTAAAAGCTGGACTCTGAGCCATCTGCGTGCTCACAACCGAACTTGTAGAAATGGCCTTCTTCTGTGAAGAAGTGGTAATCATACATACATACATACATAATGATAATGGCTGTCAACTCGTGTTCGAGTGAGACCATTTCTTGTTTTATTTTTTATTATCATAGTTAAATGCCTGTAGATTTTGACACTCTATCCTTGTGTTTTCTCAGATGACTCACCAGGCCAGTCCTGGAGAGACACACTCTTCCACATAATCTACATGTTAGAACTTCTCCAATTTGAATGTAGCTGGACTTTCTAGTTGCCTGTTTCAATTTTTAGTGTTTAATTCGGTTGGACTCAAATTCTTCCACAGACAAGTAGATGGTGGCTCTCCAGCCAGGTCTATTACAAGCTAGCTTCTCCCAGTCCTCCACAGCAATAGCAGTGTTCTTCAGAGTATCATTGGGACAGACCTTAAACCTCAATTTGGTTTTGCACTGACGACGTTTGCCAGTTGATATTTCCCCGTCAAATAGTTGTTTTGGGATTCGGCAACGAGACCTTTGATACATACTTACGTACATATATAGTAGTACAAAATTAAAAAAACATCCTCCGGGTGATGTAAAAATATATTTTTGAAACATATTGCCTGAGGGGTGGGAGTAAAAAATTCAATGTCAGCGAGTTTGTACCCTAAGTAAGTAAAATCATCAAATTCATTAAAGGATTAAAAAATAATAAAACAATTTGAAATGTAAACTTTAAATATGTATCAAAATAAAACAAACTATATATAGATATATAATACCAGTCATGTATTTATTAAAACTTGTTTTTAAAAACAATGAGGACAGTCTAATGCTGCATGTTCAAATTTTGAGTGTATTTGTTCTATGTTATGACGATTTTGGGTAATGTGACGTAAGCAGTGACGTAGTTTTTGTTACGGACAAAAACCGGAAGCGAATCTCCATTATTAATAGAAGCGAATCTCCATTATTAATAGATATATATGTATACACAAAACGCTTGCCTCGGATTCGCGTTTTATGAAATCCTTTTCTTCTATTGTTAATTAGGACGCTTATTTTCTCGACAATTTGTCATAGGCCAATTTTCTTGTCGAACCAACCGATTCCGACGCCAGAAACGACCAGAGGAAATTAAAAAAAAAGAAACTAAAGACATAGCAGCAAAGAGAAACAAAACATTCATTGGATGATAACTCAGTATTTACTTCGGTCTGTAAATGTGTTCCATGATTTCGTAGAGAACAATGTAAAGAATATAAATACGAAACCTAACCATGTTTTTGTCCGCTAGAACAGACAGAATTCTTTTTAGATGTGGAACGACGTCAAAATGACGATTCTCGTTGCAAATTATATATATAAAAAAAAAAGAACACCTCAGAAAGTGTGGGTGTATATACGGTACAATTGTCTATTTATAAACGTACTTTTGCTTAAGGTCAGTTGTATGGGTCTTGTAGTGAGAAGAACAACTCAGGTATCTTATTATAATGGAGATTGTGTGTTTTCTATCTGTAACCTAAACTATATCACTTCTCAAGTCACAATTTCCTTATTTACTTACTCCATTATATATACTAGCAAATATATGCACCCTCCGGGTGCAAGTATTTAAGTTTTAATGTAATGAAATATCGTATTAAATTAGAGGCAGACAAAAAGATATGTAACAGAGTGGGGGTATAATAGAAAAATAGAAATGAAATTTACTCTTCCATCACTCCCGTCTTTCATTGCTGAATTTTACTTATTTAACTATTTAGTTAAATTAGGAAATAAAGAATAAAATGACAGTTATTTTTTTCTTGTTAATGGATTTCATTTAAGATTCATTGAAGAGATTTTTGCTTATATTCATTAAAATAAAACCAAACAGTTAGAAATCAATAATACTAAGCACATATTTAATAAAATCCCAATTTTTAATATCAATATGCAAATTAGCCTTCCCATTCACACTGCAAATCGCTATTTTTTGTATATATAAATACAATTGCATGTTATTTGTATGTAGATATGGACAACACTAATTAAAAGGTGAAGAAATTTTATTAATAATTGAGGTTTAAATATAAATAAAATCATGGAGAATGTGATGTAAATAACTATGTTAATTGTGACTCGATTAGTAATATAGTTTCGGTTACAGACAGAAAAACACACAATCTCCATTATAATAAGATATATATATATATATATATATATATATATATATATAATCCAAAAGTCCAGAGAAGAAATCTTCCTTACGACACAAGAGTTTTATTTAAACAAAACCAAGTCGCAGTTTGAGAGCTCAATGGGTGCTCTTAATGTTAGAGTCACAGAGCAAATATATAAGTAAAGAAATAACAAAAGACTTAGATATTTAGCATTATAATCTATTTCAGATTTAGACTATTTGTCTAAGCTCTGATGAGTCGGGAGATTTAGACTATTTGTCTAAGCTCCCTGAAATAGACTATAATGCTAAATCTCTAAGTCTTTTGTTATTTCTTTACTCATATATATATATATATATATGTGTGTGTGTGTGTGTGTGTGGCCTTGTGCACAATCTAAGCTTAGCTTAGTAAATCAGGAAGCGCGTGGTGTAATGGTTAAAGTCATGGGAAATGGACTCGTCGCCCCGAGTTCAAATCCTGGACGTGGTAATTGCATTTCATTTAGCGCTAATATCCTTGGGAAAGGTATGAATCCTACTCTCTCTCCAGCTATGGGTAAATAGTTGGGAAGACTGGGCTCTTTAACCTTGGTTAGGAAAACTCTGAATTCAAACATGCTGAACTCCTCTTCAGAAATTGACCTTGTGTCGCACCCTGCTCGTGCGGAGTGGTTGGTATATACAAATATACAAATTCTTTCCTTCCTCCGGACATGCCCAAGCTAGCAAAGGTACCTCTCGCAGAGGATGGAGAACATGTTGTTCATGTTAGTGCATTCTAGCATGATTGTGTTGGGCACTTTATCTAAGAGATAAGTTTACATGCCGTTAAATCAATCCATCCCTCAATCAATCAATCGATCAAGCTGTTTGTTATCTTTAGTAAAACGAGCTTTAATCAAATAATAGTGCCTCCCACCCACTTTTTCATTAAACGGAAGACTTTGTAATCTCTAAAAACGTTTTTTTTTTTGTTTTCCTTCCTCCGGACATGCCCAAGCTAGCAAAGGTACCTCTCGCAGAGGATGGAGAACATGTTGTTCATGTTGTTGTATTCTAGCATGTCTGTGTTGGGCACTTTATCTAAGAGATAAGTTTACATGCCGTTAAATCAATCCATCCCTCAATCAATCAATCGATCACGCTGTTTGTTATCTTTAGTAAAACGAGCTTTAATCAAATAATAGTGCCCCTCCACACTTTTTTCATTAAACGGAACACTTTGTAATCTCTAAAAACGTTTTTTTTTTGTTTTCCTTCCTCCGGACATGCCCAAGCTAGCAAAGGTACCTCTCGCAGAGGATGGAGAACATGCTGTTCATGTTAGTGCATTCTAGCATGATTGTGTTGGGCACTTTATCTAAGAGATAAGTTTACATGCCGTTAAATCAATCCATCCCTCAATCAATCAATCGATCAAGCTCTTTGTTATCTTTAGTAAAACGAGCTTTAATCAAATAATAGTGCCCCTCCACACTTTTTTCATTAAACGGAAGACTTTGTAATCTCTAAAAACGTATTGTTTTTTTTTTGGGGGGGTTGGGGGGGGTGCAGTAGGGTTGATATACTTCAAATCAGTCATAATTTTCCTAAACAATAAGAACCCATTATTTGTTATCTACTGTTAAACAACGTTGTGATCATGTCTGGCTAAACAAGCTTATCATAACGAGATATCATACGAGACGCTGAGATAATAACGGTGAATATCTTTAATAGCGCGTGGATGTCTTTAAGGAACAAAGAAAGCTTCTTCTGATGGAATCATTCTCGAACGATCCACAAAGGAAAGAAACGATTTTTAATTTTTGCAAATTTACTTGCTTTGAAAAACAACAAACATTTTGGGAAAAAGAAGGAATTTATGAAAATCATATATCAGAAGGCTAGGCAATAAAATGATTAAAAGTTGAAAGGGATGTAATAAAACAAAAAAAATATATATATAAAAATAACGATCGGCGATTACAAAGGTAACGAGCAATTATGGTGTAAGATCTAAGGATTCGCTTATTCTTAGGAAGATCCATGAAAATGGCCGATTCCAAGGAATTCGGCGATTCATAATTATCTGGGGAAAAAATGAGCGAGATGATAAGGATGAAATATTGCAAGGGATTTATAAGTGTTCTGTAAATGATATTCATTATTCGACAGAGATGTTTCTGTGATTTTTGATTGGCTGATTGATTATCTATCTATCTATCTATCTATCTATCTATTTATAATGGATAGAAGTAACCTACTCGAGTTTCATCGATTGATTCTTCAGGGTTAACATCCGTTGAATTAATCGAGGTTTTCGATTAATCTCAGTTGGTACAATACATGCCCGTTGGAATGGGACTTATCTTTAAAAAAGAAAAAGATAAGACCCATTCCAACGGGCATGTATTGTACCATTCAACGGATGTAACCCTGAAGAATCAATCGATAAAACTCGAGTTAGGTTACTTCTATCCATTATATAAATAAATTTTTGCTCTACATTGTATTGAACACTTTTGTATTTGTATTTGTTTTTTTCTCATTTGTTGATCGTACTCATACCCACCGCGTAAGCTACTACTCATACATTACACAATCTATCTATACTATCAATCTATAAATTTATATATATTATAAATAATATATATATATATATATATATAATATTAAGTTAAGAAATAACAAAAAAGATTTTGCATTATAGCCTAATTCGGGGAAGCTTAGACAAAGTGTTCTAATTCTCCCAGCTCATCAGATGCAAATTTCATATTATATATATATAATATATATATATATAATATATATATATATGCGAATTCCTATATATATATATATATATATATTATTATATTATATATATATATACATATATAATTATGTTGTTATGTTCTTGTGAACGTTGTTTGGTTGATATTTTGAAGCATTTGAAAAAAGAACAAAAACAGAAAGAACAGAACAAAAATCAGAATTTTAATATTCAATTGTTGTTCTGTTCCTGATTTGATCAATTCCGATATTTCGGGTGAACCTTCACCCTTTTTCAAGGTATATGAGACGGTCTGGAGAAAAAAAATTAAATGCTGTATATGAGGGCAAAAAAGTAATTAAATGATATATTTGACAATATGAAATTAAGTGAACGGATTTGGCATTTTTTAGCCGTTAATTTTCTTTCGAAATTGTGTAACGTAACCCATCCGAAATATGATCATGGTAATCGTTCGAAATGTGGCATAACTTTGATCGTGAAAGTCATGTGCAACTCAAAGAAAATTAACGAATAAAAAAAATAACTCGTTTTTTTAGTTCCTTTTATTTAGTAGTAGTGATGAATTTTCGGGATTGTGATAATCTCCCTTCTTCAAGAACCTGAGAATAGTATCCCAGATGAATATATTATAATAACCACATTATTATAATATATCACATTAATGCTTCACACTAATGCCCAAACCTGATATATGTCCTTCAAAAAACGCGATACTGATACCAAAATAATCTCACAATATAACATACTACTAGAAGCATACGGAAACTCCCAAACAACACCATATAATATATATATATATATATATATATATTGTGTGTATGTGTGGTGTGGTCTGTGGTGTTGTGTTTGGTGCGTGCGTGTGAGGTGAGTGAGTGATTTATTAATGAAGCAATTCAAATGAATCAATGGACTGTGATAGAGATAGATAGATAGATAGATAGATACTACTTACATAGGCATACATACATATATACCATACATACATAGATATAAGGCGTATGAAGGAGATAGATAGGTTTGGAATTATTTATTTTCTGTCATAAATGAAAAAGTGGGATCTAGTTGCAGATAGATGACAGATAGAATTACAAATTTATGTTTGCCTGAATAAAAGAACATACGTGTTTATAGAAAAACAAATCTTTAATTTCAAAGGAAAACAGTCTAGACAAACTAATTGAAATGACAGAAAGAGAAATAAAAATAATTCCAAACCAGACAAGTATATATAAAATGTACCTACTATAAACTTTTTTAGTTCTCCTGAAGAGGGTGTACTTGGAACACCGAAACCGTGGTATAGAGAAAAACCTATTTCTACAACTATAAATGCTCTATATTTACAAAAATATATATGAGCACTTTTGGATTAACTACTAATGCTACTATAAGGAAAACGTTGTAGCAACTTTTTTATGAATATATATGGTTGGCATTATTATTATTATTATTATTATTATTATTATTATTATTATTATTATTATTATTATTATTATTATTTTACTCCTTTTGAGTTTTCACATTAGCATTAGCTGATTGTCTATCAGTGGAGTCTGAGGGACAGCAAGTCTCCTCAGTCTCCAGGACTCTTCTGAGTATTCTGGCAGATTGCAGCAGTGCAGTGTTCTGAATGGTTTCAATCCTTCTCTCTGATTTCCAAACTTTGCAAACCTTTTTCCAATCCTTTTGGACCGTTCCAAGTGCACCAACACAATTGGTATCACTTTCACTTCATATTCCATAACTTTTCAGTTCTCTGCAAGGTCCAGATATTTGTCCATTTTTTCATTTTCCTTTAGCTTCACCCTGTGATCTGCTGGCACTGCAAAATCCACCAGTTGACAAGTTCTTTCTTTTTTGTTAATCAACACTAGGTCTGGTCTTCTTGCTGGGATAAGGTGATCCGTCTTTATTTCAAAGTCCCAGAGAATTTTAAGTGTTTCGTTCTCAAGAACAGATTCTGGTTTATGCATATACCATTTTGTTGTGTGGTCAAAATTTAATTTTTTGCATAATTCCCAGTGGATCACCTTCCCAACCCAGTCATGTCTAGTTTTGTATTCTCGTTGTGCTAGTTTGCTACATTCGCAGAGTATATGGTTTACAATCTCATCTCTATTACCGCATAGTCTACATTTACTATTTTGTTGGGTCTTATTAATTTTCGTTTTTATATAGTTTGTCCTTGTGGCATTATTTTGTGCAGCAATTATTAATGATTCTGTTTCTCTTTTGAGGTTTCCTTTTCTTATATTATTATTTAATTTGAACTACATAACCTGAGTGGGTTAAAATGGAGGATAAGCTGTTGCCCATGCATCAAATCCACCCTCCACACTGCCGCTGTGATCCAAAGGAAAGGTAAGGTACAAATTCGGTTTGGCAACGGTAGTATCGCAGGAGTTGATGGGTAGTACTGAATTTCAGCATCACACCATTTTAGGGACTCCGGCTCCTGATTTGTTTTCGGGGTTTTCTTTCTTATCCCTTCCTTGAAAGGCAGCAGAGGTTTTGTGTCGGACTTTTCCTTGACTTTGATGGGTTGCTAATGAGCCCTTTATAACCAATTTGGGGATTTATGAGTGTAGTAAGTACCCCCACACTTACTATTATCGGTGATCCTGAAAAATGAAATGAGATTAGGGAATATATAATATATATATATATGTATATATATATATATATATATATAAGAAGGTCCGCAAAAATGTATTATGTTTTCAGAAAAAAAAATTTATTTTTACCTTACATATGCAACACGTGTTTCAGATCTTCTGGTATCTTCTTCAGGCTTTGATCAATAATTGATTCTAAAATTACAAACTCACGTGAGGGGACTGAACGCTGACATCGGAATACTCCGTTATTATAAATATTTTAGAGACGCTGCCGCTGTCAATAACAACAGAGACAAAAGATCCGTTGAACAGGAACAACAGTCATTTGATAAAGGGTATCTAACGAACCCGAAAATTTATGATAAAAAATAATGATAAAAAAAATAAGTGAAATCCAAATACTTATAACATCGAGTTCATTCATTTATTTTTAGATTCGTAATAACGACACCAACTTTAAAAAACATAAATAATATAATATATATATATATATATATATATATATAGAGAGAGAGAGAGAGAGAGAGAGAGAGAAGAGAGAGAGAGAAAGCGAGAGATATAGATGGATATAGATATAGATATAACTGGTCGTTGGGGTGGCTTAAAATCGGTATCAACCAGAGAGCGATGGAGTCTATCCCCTTTTCACTAGCACTAGACCAAGGAGATGTGTTTCAGCGTCTGAAGTGGAGCGCCACACTGGCTGCGCTAAACCGATTAAGATATAAAAATATTGATTCCATCCATATTTACAATCAGAATGATATAAATAAATAAGTTATAATTGCACATACAGAAATAAGTTTAGCGTCAAAACTCGGTATCAGCCAGAGAGCGATGGAGTCTATCCCCTTTTCACTAGCACCTGACCAAGGAATTTTTTAGCGCCAAAAGGCGTTAATTAATTGTTTAAGTGGCTATCTGAAGAAGCAGACATCTGTGTTTACATCCAAAATCTTATTTCCTTCGCCGAAGGCATAGGCCTGGTTTGTTGTTATCCACTCAACATCCGCGTACCTCATATCATTGACAGGTTAATTTCGCATGGATTGTGCGGTGCGTATCGGTGACCGAGCGGTAAAGTCTCTGACTCTGCCTGCTGGACTCCCGGTTTCGGTTTCTGTCGGAGGGAAATCGTTAGTATACATCGCTGATGAGACTTAATAAAGTTGAAACAGACTGTACGATGTTCTACGCATCGCACAATTGTTTGCCGAGTTTGCTTGTCATGATTATTTTCTATAATTATCAAATTTTATACGATATACGCATTATAATTGCCTTTCAAGCAAAAATATAGATAATAATATATACTTTATTCAACAATGCTTCTAAAAACAAACATCCAAAATCTTATATATATATTATAATTTTTTAAACCAGGAAACACTTTTGAGTTTTTTTAAAAAAGATTCCATTTTACAATGTAATTAATTTTGAATATTTCTCCTGTATTATCCGTCTTTCTTTTTAAAAAATCATTTGGGGGTTGCCATAAGGGCAATATTATCTCTCTCATACACACACACTCACACACACACTCTCTCTCTCTCTCTCTCTCTCTCTCTCTCTCTCTCTCTCTCCTCTCTCTCTCTCTTCTAGTCTGTTTCTGTCATGTCTCTGTCTGTCTGTCTGTCTCAAACACACACGCACACACATACACGCTCTCTCTCTCTCTCTCTCTCTCTCTCTCTCTCCTCTCTCTCTCTTCTCTCTCTCTCTCAGTCTGTTTCTCTGTCATGTCTCTGTCAGTCTATTCTTGTCACTGTCTCTGTCTGTCTCTCTGTCTCATTACACACACATGCACACACACACACACATGCACACACACACACACACGCACACACACGCACTCTATCCCCCCTCTCTCTCTCTCTAACACACACCACACACACACACACACACTCTCTCTCTCTCCCCCCTCTCTCTCTCTCTCACACACACACACACAGCTGCACACACACAAACTCTTTGTCTCTCTTTTAGTTCTGTATCTAACTCTTTCTTCCTTTCAAACTCCTTCTCAATCACACGTTTTCCCTGCATCATTTTCTCATTTTACAACTTCATCTGTCTCTGTCTGTCTGTCTGTCTCTCTATCTCTCAATCTCCCTCTATCTCTCTCTCTATCTATCTATCTATCTATCACAAACATTTTAGTTCCGACTCTATATCTTTTTTTTCTTTCTAACCTCCTTCTCAATTTGACGTTTTTCCCGCTTCTTGTCACTTTACCTGTCTCTGTCGGTCTGTCTGTATCTCTTTCTCCTTCTCTTTCACTTTTTCTATCCCCCACACACTCTCTCTCTCTCTCTCTCTCTCTCTCTTCTCTCTCTATCTATCTTTCTCTCTCTCTCTCTCTCTCTCTCTCTCTCTCTTCTTCACACACACCACACACACACCACACACACACCACACACACTTTCTCTCTCTTAAGTTCCGTCCCTCCTTCTTCCTTTCAAACATTCTTCTCAATTCTCTCTCTCTCTCTCTCTCTCTCTCTCTCTCTCTTCTCTCTCTCTCTCCTCTCTCACTCCCTCTCTCTCTGGTTATATATATATTATAATATATATTATTATAACACTTTGCCTCTCTTTGTCTTTATTTCTTCCTTTTAAACCGCCTTCTTAACTTCCATCTGTCTCAGTCTCTAGCTTTCGAGGATTTCTCTCTCTCTCTCTCTCTCTCTCTCTCTCTCTCTCTCTCTCTCTCTCTCTCTCTCTACTTTCTTCTTTCAATCTTTTTTCTGTACTACAGCAATACCTCCACTCACCATATATATATATATATATATAATATATATATATATATATATATATATATATATATATATATATATATACACAGACAATCAGAAACTCAAAATCTGTGAGAAGACATGCGCCAATCTGGAGAGCCAGCGACTGACAGGAACGACCTGTCCCGCTTAACGTCAAGTTATCTCTTTGAATTCAAATTAAAGAAGATAGACCGCCGAGTCAATCAGCGTTGCTTAATATGGCGTCGATCGTCTGTTTTAGACAAGTCTTGGTCAGCCATCTTGTTAAATCTTTTTTCTTTTTCTTTTCTATTTTTTTCTTTTTGTATTTTATTTTAATCTTGGGATTTAACCGGCAACATGGACTGACATTTTAAAATTCATACTTTGATCCAATCTTTTTTACTGTCTTTTTTTGGGGGGGTTGTTTTATTTATTTATTTATTTATTTATTTTTTCATTGTTGCTATATTTTTTATCTATTTTTTTTGTTTTTGTATTTTTAATGCGTTTTTTTTTATCATTAAACTTTTCTTTCTTTATTTCAGTATCTAAGTTATTTTCGTATCTATCAGTTAAATTAAACTGCGCAAATAACATCTTATTATAATAGAGATTGTGTGGCCTAATGGTTAGAGTCTTAGGTAATATACTGAAATTTCCTTATATATAAAATCTGTCTGAAGAGGTTAGACTCATTTTGAGTTTCTGGTCGAAATAAGTATTATAACGGATGACGGGTTTAAGTTTTATTCTTTTAAATATATAATATTAATATTATATATAATATATATATATATATATAGTATATATATATATATATATATATATATATATATATATATATATAAATTTCTGGTACAAGCAAATTTAAATAATACTTGGGTATCATTATGATCACCTATATAGGTGGATACGAAGGAAAAGAGGTGAAAAAAAATTGTTTTTATTTGATAAAACAAGGGCCCTTTCGTCCGGGTTGCTCATCAAGTTTATATACAGCCGGAGACGACTAAAAGTCAAATTGTAAATACATATGGGTATAATATATGAGGGGGTTTTTAGGGAAAAAAGAGAAAAAAAAATTTTACTTTCTTCTTTTAAGTCCCCATTAAGTGACACCAGGCCCCAGACACTCACCCAATAAAATAAGCGAGTGCCTAGGTCTGATTTGTTTGCACAAGGTAGGACGAAAAAAATTTATAATTACGGCCTCAAGGACCTGTAAATGGTGTTTCGTCCTAGCCCTGTGCAAAATAGAGAATTGGTTATCATTATAACTAGACCGGAAAGCGCTCATGTTGATTATATTATAATTATATAATATATATATATATATATATATATATAGATAGATAGATAGATAGATAGATAGATAGATAGATAATTAGATTCCCGGATAAGAAATATCTATTGAGAATCTATTAAGGATAAATTCCTGGACACAGATTGCATATCTCATTAATCTCATTGATCTTATCTACATACTAATAACATGCAATTTCATTTATATATACAACAAAATAGCGGTTTACAGCGGGAACGGGAAGACTAATTTGCATATTAACATTAGAAATTTGATCTTAATGGGTATGTGCTAAGTATTATTGATTTCTGCTTATTTGATTTTATCCTAATAAATATGGGCAAAAATCTCGGGGATAAAACTTAAAAGAAATCCATTAACAAGAAGAAATACCTGTATTTTTATTCTTTACTTCCTATCTTAACTAAATAGTTAAATTAGGAAAAATTTAGCAAGGAAATGCGGAAGTGATGGAAGAGTAAGTTTCAGTAATTCTATTTTTCGATTATACTCGTCTCTGTTTCAAATCTTTTCATCTGTATTCTTATTTAGTTTCATTAGCCTTTCTAATTGAATATAATATTTTATTACATTAAAACCTAAATACTTGCACCCGGTGGAGGGTGTGTATATTTACTAGTGTTAATGTCATTCAACTTTGCCCCCCCCCCCCTACTAAGTTTTTGTAAAATATTGGTGGGGTTATATACGATGTTATTCACAAAATTGCGTCCCAGTCTCCCGCCTTAAAGTCTAGGGGGTGTTAAAACTCCACCTACGAATAAAGTCCCCCCCGCGTCTGATGCGGTGCCTGCTGAAAAGAAATCGGCGCTTAGGTTGTTTTTTTACGAAAAGTTACATTAAAACTTTTTTACGAAAAGTTACATTAAAACTTAAATACTTGCACCCGGCGGAGGGTGTATATATTTACTAGTGTTAATAATCAAATATATCATAATTACATTTTTATATATTGTGTGAGTCATATTGATTTATGTCGCCATCTTAACCAATAAAGTTAATATCTTTGTTTCCAAATCGAGATATTTTGATAGAAATCTTTTTTATGTAAACATTTTGCAGTTAATTTGTTTTTTGGGTTTTTTTTTCTTTTACTTTAACTTTTATAATCATTTGCGAAAGAAAGAATATTAAGTTTTTATCTTTTTTTTTGTGTGTGTGCGAGCATAAATAACACCTCTGTATCTTATCACCGGTGTTGTTTTAAAGAAATCCCCTGTGATAACCGGTGTGTAGCTGTCACATTCACATACATATGAGTTAAACAATGGATTTATTTTGTTATTTTATTTCTCATTGTTAAATAATAATTGCTGATGCCAAATCAGATTTTGAATTAAGAATGTGAATCTACGATCTTTTATTATATATTCCACTGATAACCAAAAAAAAAGGTGTCAATCAAAAGGTGCTAAGGAAATGAATCCGATATTATTAAATATATTGACGCCATTTATTTTTTTAAATCAATATTGAGTTCTTTAACTTCAAGAAAACAAATATCTTTCATAAGTGTCGTCTAGAGAGATTTCAGATATATATTTGAAGAATATTTTGGTGTAAATATTCAGTGTAAAAAATGAAATATTTTCATATACATTATATATATATATATATATATATAAAGGTCGAAACTAGTTGAGAATAAACAACATATCAAGAAATATTCCTGATGTCTTAATACTTTTTGTTCACACTATATATATATATATATATATATATATATATATATTATTATATAATGGAGATTGTGTGTTTTTCTGTCTGTAACCGAAACTATATTACTACTCAAGTCACAATTCCCTTAGTTATTTACGTCACATTCTCCATGATTCTATTCTATTTATTTAACCTCAATAATAATAAAACTGTTGACATTATTATACTGTTTGGCCTCACCTAAATACTAATAACATGCAATTGTATTTATATATACAACAAAATACCCAGTTTTCAGTGTAAACGTAAAGCTAATTTGCATATTGATATTAAAAAATTGATTTTAATAAATATGTGCTTGGTATTATTGATTTCTAATTGTTTGGTTTTATCTTAATGAATATGAGTAAAAATCTCTTCAATAAATCCTAAAAGAAATTCATTAACAAGAAGAAATAACTGTAATTTATTCTTTACTTCCTATTTTAACTAAATAGTTAAATTAGGAAAATTTAGCATTGAAAAACGAAGTGATGAAAGAGTAAGTTTCAGCTATTTCCGATTATACCCCCTCCGTTTTAAATCTTTTTATCTGAATTCTTCTTCAGTTTCATTAGCCTTTCTGATTTAATCTAATATATTTTATTACATTTAAACTTAAATACTGGCACCGGAGGTGCATATATTTGCTAGTATATTTATATATATATTTCCTAATTATTACACCATGTGAGCTGCCATATATATATATAATATATATATATATATATATATTATATATTATATATATATATTATATATATATATAGAGAGAGAGAGAGAGAGAGAGAGAGAGAGGACCGGGTTAGCTCAGACAGTAGTGCGTTCGGCTAGAAACCACAAGGTTCCTTGTTCGATACCGGTCCTCGCCAACTCAGCGTATGAGTAGCACAGGGATCTGTGCGGTAAAGCAAGGAGCTAATGGTAGGTGTGGCGCTCCACATCAGACGCCAAAAACAATCTCCTTGGTCTAGCGCTATTGAAAAGGGGATAGACTCCCTCACTGACTGGCTGATATCGACTTTAGGCCACCCCGACGACTTTACTTTACTTAATATATATATATGTTTACGTGATGTCGAATGCACTTTTTGTTTGTACGTGTGCGTATTTTTGTTTGTGCGTGTGCGTATGTTGTCATGCGCGTGCGCATGAAAATGCGTGAAGACTGTGATGTATCCACGCGTGTGTGTGCGTGTGTGTGCGTATGGATATGCGTATTTGTGTTTGGTATTCTTGGTTTTGTGCGATTAATATAATGTATTTTTATTATGCTGTTAATAATAATGATCGTGTTCTGTAAGGAGCCGGGTTTAGCTCAGTCGGTAGAGCGTTCGACTAGAAACCACAAGGTTCTAGTCGATACCGGTCCCGCCAACTCAGCGTATGAGTAGCACAGGGATCTGTCGGCGTAAAGTAAGGAGCTGATGGTAGGTTGTGGCGCTCCACCTCAGATGCTAAAACTATCTCCCCTTGGTCTAGCGCTATTGAAAAGGGGATAGACTCCCTCGCTGAATGGCTGATACCGACATTAGGCCGCCCCGATGACTTTACTTTACTTTACTTATTGTACAATTATTGTACAATGTAAACAAACAATAAACACGTAAACATATATTTCGAGAATACAGTTAAAAAACCCACACATTTAACCATTTACACCATTTCTGTCATTTAAAAAAATACTATTTCGTTTACCTGACGAATGCGTTAGCAGGAAACCATTGGTTGTAAATATTGTTTCCATGTAAATAAATAAAAGCTAAACCTTTTATTTGTTCATTCATTCATCTATCAACGCTCTATCACAGATATCGAGCACTCTTCTAATAACACTCTACGCTGGATTACTACTGCTGTTTCTAGTATTATAGAGCCAACCATACACACTAACTAATATATATATATATATATACTATATTATATATATAAGAAGATTTATCCAAACTTGGTAGTAAGGGATGATTCTATATGTGATTTCTAAGGCACACTGTATTAATATTGTATGATCCAGTATGTATAAATACAGCGAATCTTTTAAATCACTAAGAGAGCTCAATGTATAATAAAACTTTTTTAGATTATATACAGAGCAATATTTTATCATAGAAAAGGAAGGAAGAACTCAAAACCGTAATTCCATAATAAATTTATTTCGACCAAAATTAGGCCTATATAAATCTAAGTTGATTTCAAAATAGCTCTCCAAAATCCAGTCTCATCAGATGGGTCTCAATTACGGTGTTGAGTTCTTCCTTCCTTTCTATGATATATATATTATATATATATATAAATATATATATATATATCTATTATATATATATATCATCTTCCCACGATTACAATATATATAAAAAGACTACAGAGATGTTAGAATATATGAATTATTTAATTATTCATATAATACCTATATATATATAATATATATATATATATATATATATATATATAATTAGAAATTTGAAAAATGAGGTGTTCCCAAAATAAGATGAATTTATTTATCGACGCTTAAACGTAAATGAGATTAGTTTTGAGGTGAAATGAGTTTAATTCATTTTGACAGTATTTTGAAGATAAATAAATGAAATCATTTTGACATAAGCATTGCCTTTTTTTATCTCCGTCTAAAAAAAATTTTCCTCATAATAATCCTCCTAAGTTAGAATGAATTCTAGAATAACAAAACCATTGCCTTCATCTCTTTAAATGCACTCTTCAATTTTTCCTAAGGCCTAGATGTGTATAACTTGTTTTATTAGGATCCGCAAAAAGTCTCTGTATCAAATTGTCATCCTATTAAGACGATGCGATCGGGAGAGCTCCTCACTGCGATTTATATCCCCCTGGGACATTGGAAATATTCGTGATCTTTTCCGAATGCTCACTCCGGATTTCCTCCCCCAGAGTGGACCAAATTCTCGCGTCTGATCAAACTCCCGACTCTCTTCCCACTCAGACAAATGGCTGTCGCTATATACCTCTCGTCTCCCTTTGTTGTGTTGCATTTTGTTGTCACCCGTACTGTATACTTTTACCACCCCTCCGCAACGTATGCAGGATGTGAACACCTAGGCCGTCAATTCTTAAGTGGAGTTTGTAGTTTGAAATTCAGAGTTTTTCCTTCTCCTAGACCGGTGCCTTAACCAAGGTTAAAGAAGCCAGTCTTCCTACGCATTATACCTTTATCCATAGCTGGATGTGAGAGCTAGGATTCATTACCTTTCCCCAAGGGTATGAGAGCTAAGTGATAAAAAATTCAACTTCACGTCGAGATTTTTGAACTCGAGCAACCGTGTCCATTTCCCATAGACGCGTTAACCATTATCACCACGCGGCTTTCTTTCATATAAGGTGTGTGCTAGTTCCCCGCTGCCTCTAGCGTGAGATCATGTGGCCTGTTTATTAGCCAATCCGCTGCGCCATGACTGCCGTGTCGGTCTGCGCACCTCTCGCATAGGAGCGCACTAGAATGCTGATGAAGCACCCTGCCGACTTCCAGGTTCACCTTCCTTCTCAGGAATGAGCATGTCTCACACATGATCAGGTCACGAAACGCGATAACACGACTATGATCTCCACCTTTTATCCCAGCGCAGGCAATTCCCACATCGCCGGGAGACCTCATATCAGTGGCGTGGTTGATAGATATTACTTATTATTTCTATTACTCAGTACTACTGCAGGCTATCATGCGACCAAATGCAACATAAGGCAATCTCTTACGGTGAGAGGTGATATATCATAAGGGAACCAAATCGGAGTGACTCTGACATACCTAAGTAATCAACTTGGCCAACTTAGTGGCCACCTGTAAAAAACTTAGACTAGACAGGGCTACATGAGATCACCCCGCACGTGGGTCTGTTTCGCTTAGCCAATCGCTGGTGCCATTACCTGCGTGCTGATAGTATTACTTAAAGCGCCTGATTCTTTCTCAGATCTATCTCAGCACACTCTTTACTACCCGAGGGAATCTAGGTATTCTCCTACCCTTAGGAGGTCGGAGGCATTTTCCATACCAATAAAACCAAAACTCGTGCGATCGGTCATCTCTCTACCTAGAATCAACCTGGCTATCTATTGATGACCCTTCTAAAACATAATACTTCTGCTACCTGCGTCACCTGATCCCCTAAAATCAAATAGGCCAATTGGGACGCTCGTCTCAGTATATATCATTGCTTAATTTTAATAACCTCGTGAGTTTCGCCTCACTAACCCAGGAAGGAACTCCGTTGCTCTGGTAAGTTTGTTTTCTCTTGTTTTTCCTTTTCCTACCCCTCCTTTGCGTTAAATTTTAATTTTATCATTTTTTATTTATTTATTTAATCAGTATAAAACTTCTCTTCATTCTTAGCATGGTCTCCAATGGTTCACCAGAAAACGACCTTTATTGTACTAAATATTTTTCAATTGATAAATTATTATTATCTGGCCACATATTCGGACTGATGTCCTCATCTTCATTGTATCTGTTGTTATTGTTTAATGATAGATCGAAAACTGACTGTAATCATCAGCATTACAAACATAACTTTTGC
>CM042182.1:4677472-4690043 GCA_023376005.1 Doryteuthis pealeii | reverse complement strand
GGTAACTTAGAACCGGAAGCATAGAAGGACCCTGTCTTCCGGTTTAAGGATAGTAAATAAGTTTCAGTTAGAAGTAGGAGCCGAGCTCGTAGGACGTAAGTCTCACCTGCGCAGATGTCTGGTTTGGGGATTGAAAATAAAGTAACATCAAAGTAAATCGAAGTCTTGTGTTTATTACCTAAAAACTAACAATGACACATGGCTTCTGATAAGGAGAAATCCCCAATAGAAGACCAGACCGGAATCCCCAAGTCAACTCCAGACGCTAGACCAGACCAAGTCAAGACGATCAGAATACCAAAGCCGGCCAGAAGAATAGATGTCCAAGATATAGAAGCAAGTAAGAAGTAAAGAAGTAATGAAGGGTATACAACACTTGATTGAGCAATATTTTAGAAGCATAGAAAAAACACATTAAAATCCTTCCATGAAAAATGACACCCATGAGAAATAAGAATTCAATGGATAAGCAATACCAGATAATCAAGATGTACATGTTTGAATTTTTATCTTTGATGATTAGGACGGTCTCATTTTTAACCAATGGGTTAAAGGAACATAAGTTTATGACATATATAGATATTTCAAGGTTTTTTGTCCAACACTGAAAATAAAAATACAATTTCACTCTGATGAAGGTCGAATCTTCTCTGTGTGCGGAATATTTTCACAGAGATGAACTAACCGAAACACATGTGTAAGTGATATTGATTAAATTTTTATCATCCATTCTGTTCTTTCTTTTCTTTATTCATTCTTCCTCATATATATATATATAATATATATATATATATATATATATATATATATATAAGATTTTGGATGTTTGTTTTTAGAAGCATTGTTGAATGAAGTATATATTATTATTTATATTTTTGCTTGAAAGGCAATTACAATGCGTATATCGTATAAAATTCGATAATTATTGAAAATAATCATGACAAGCGAACTCGGCAAACAATTGTGCGATGCGTAGAACATCGTACAGTCTGTTTCGACTTTATCAAGTCTCATCAGCGATGTATACTAACGATTTCCCTCCGACAGAAATCGAAACCGGGAGTCCAGCAGGCAGAGTCAGAGACCGCTCGGCCACCGATATGCATCGCACAATCCATGCGAAATTAACCTGTCAATGATATGAGGTACGCGGACGTTGAGTGGATAACAACAAACCGGGCCTATGCCTTCGGCGAAGGAAATAAGATTTTGGATGTTAGCACAGAAGTCTGCTTCTTCAGATAGCCACTTGAACAATTAATTAAAGCCCTTTGGCGCTAAAAATTTCCTTGGTCAGGTGCTAGTGAAAAGGGGATAGACTCTATCGCTCTCTGGCTGATACTGAGTTTTGGCGCTAAACTTATTTCTGTATGTGCAATTATAAAGCAATTATATATATTTATTTATATATTTCTGATTGTACATATGGATGGAATCAATATATTTTTTATCTATATCTAAATGGGTTTAGCGCAGCCGGTGTGGCGCTCCACCTCAGATGCTGAAAAAAATCTCCTTGGTCTAGTGCTAGTGAAAAAGGGATAGACTCCATCGCGTTCTGGCTGATACCGACTTTAGGCCACCCCAAAACGACGAATTATATCTATATCTATATCCATCTATCTATCTCTCTCTCTCTCTCTCTCTCTCTCTCTCTCTATATATATATATATATATATATATATATATATCAGGATGCAACACAAGGTCAATTTCTTAAGCGGAGTTCAACAGGTTTGAATTCAGAGTTTTCCTGCTCCTAGACCAGTTGCCTAACCAAGGTTATATATATATATATATATATATATATATATATATATATATATGTATTCCCTAATCTCATTTCATTTTTCATTATCACCGATAATAGTAAGTTTGGGGTATTTACTACTCACATAAATCCCCAAATGGGTTAGAAGGGGCTCCTTAACCTTGGTTGGCAACCCATCAAAGTCAAGGAAAAGTCCGACACAAAACCTCTGCTGCCTTTCAAGGAATGGATAAGGAAGAAAACCCAAAAAAACAAATCAGAAGCCGGAGTCCCTGAAGTGGTGTGATGCTGAAATTCAGTGCTACCCATCAACTCCTGCGATACTACCGTTGCCAAACCGAATTGGTACCTTAACTTTCCTTTTGATCACAGCGGCAGTGTGGAGAGAGGGGATTTGCTGCATGGGCAACAGCTTATCCTCTATTTTAACCCGCCCAGGTTATGTAGTTCAAACGACTGGGTTGGGAAGGTGATCCACTGGGAATTATGCAAAAAATTAAATTTTGACCATACAACAAAATGGTATGTGTATAAACCAGAATCTATTCTTGAGAACGAAACACATAAAATTCTCTTGGACTTTGAAATAAAAACGGATCACCTTATCACAGCAAGAAGGCCAGACCTAGTGTTGATAAACAAAAAAGAAAGAACTTGCTAACTGGTTGATTTTGCAGTGCCAGCAGATCACAGGGTGAAGCTAAAGGAAAATGAAAAAATGGACAAATGTCTGGACCTTGCCAGAGAACTGAAAAAGTTATGGAATATGAAAGTGAAAGTGATACCAATTGTGGTTGGTGCACTTGGAACGGTCCCAAAAGGATTGGAAAAAGGTTTGCAAAGTTTGGATATCAGAGGAAGGATTGAAACCATTCAGAACACTGCACTGCTGCAATCTGCCAGAATACTCAGAAGAGTCCTGGAGACCTAAGGAGACTTGCTGTCACTCAGACTCCAGTGAAAGACCATCAGCTAATGCTAATGTAAAAACTCAAAAGGAGTAAATAATAATAATAATAATAATAATAATAATAATAATAATAATAAGGCTGCCAACCATATATATTCATAAAAAGTTGCTACAACGTTTTCCTTATAGTAGCATTAGTAGTTAATCCAAAAGTGCTCAATATATTTTGTAAAATATAGAGCATTTATAGTTGTAGAAATAGGTTTTTCTCTATACCACGGTTTCGGTGTTCAAAATACACCCTCTTCAGGAGAACTAAAAAAGTTATAAGTAGGTACATTTTATATATACTTGTCTGGTTTGGAATTATTTTTATTTCTCTTTCTGTCATTTCAATTAGTTTGTCTAGACTGTTTTCCTTTGAAATTAAAGATTTGTTTTCTATAAACGTATGTCTCTTTTATTCAGGCAAACATAATTTGTAATTCTATCTGTCATCTATCTGCAACTCCCACTTTTCATTTATGACAGAAAAATAAATAATTCCAAACCTATCTATCTCCTTCATACGCTTTATATGTATGTATGTATGTATGTATGTATGTAAGTATCTGTCTATCTATCTATCTATCAATCTATCTATCTCTATCACAGTCCATTGATTCATTTGAATTGCTTCATTAACAAATCACCCACTCACACGCACACACACAAACACAAACACACACAGATATATATATATATATATATATATATATATATATATATATATATATATGGCGTTGTTGGGAGTCTCCGTATGCTTCTAGTAAGTATGTATATTTGAGATTATTTTGATATCTGTATCCGTTTTTTGGATGTACATATATCAGGTTCGGGCATTAGTGTGAAGCATTAATGTGATATATCTATCAATAATGGAGATTCGCTTCCGGTTTCTGTCTGTAACAAAAACTACGTCACTGTTTACGTCACACTACCTAAAATCGTCATAAAATAGAATTTGAGCATGCAATGTTAGACAGTTCTCATTGGTTTTTTAAAGTTTTAATAAATACATACCTGGTATTATATATCTATATATAGTTTGTTTTATTTTAATATATATTTAAAGTTATCAGAACTAAGTTTCCATTTCAATTTTTTTCAGTTTTTTACTCCTTTAATAAATTTAATGTAGTTAACATAATATATTCGTCTGGGATACTGTCCTCAGGATCTTGAGAAGGAGATATCACAATCCCGAAAATTCACCACTACTACTAAATAAAAGAACTAAAAAACAACAAAAAAAAAAAAAAACCACAACTGAGTTTTCTGATATCTATTCCCAGATGAATATATTATGGGTAACTACACACGCACGCACACACACAAACACAAATACACACACACAACACACACACACACCACACACACACACACACACACATATATATATATATATATATATACTAGCAAATATATGCACCCTCCGGGTGCAAGTATTTAAGTTTAAATGTAATAAAATATTAAATTAAATCAGAAAGGCTAATGAAACTAATTAAGAATTCAAATAAAAGATTTGAACAGAGGGGTATAATCGGAAAATAGAACAACTGAAACTTACTCTTTCATCACTTCCGTTTTTCAATGCTAAATTTTCCTAATTTAACTATTTAGTTAAATAGGAAGTAAAGAATAAAATTACAGTTATTTCTTCTTGTTAATGAATTTCTTTTAGGATTTATTGAAGAGATTTTTACTCATATTCATTAAGATAAAACCAAACAATTAGATAATAATATACCAAGCACATTTTATTAAAATCAGTTTTTTTAATATCAATATGCAATTAGCTTACGTTTACACTGAAAACTGGTATTTGTTGTATATATAAATACAATTGCATGTTATTAGTATCTAGGTAAGGCCAACAGTATTAATAATGTCAAACAGTTTTATTATAATTGCGGTTTAAATAGAAATAGAATCATGGAGAATGTGATGTAAATAACTAAGGAATTTGACTTGAGTACTAATATAGTTTCGGTTACAGACAGAAAAACACACAATCCCATTATAATAAGATATATATATATATATATGAATTGCATCTGATGAGCTGGGAGAATTAGACACTTTGTCTAAGCTCCCCGAATTAGGCTATAATGCAAAATCTTTTGTTATTCTTTACTTATATATATATTATATATATATATATATATATATATATATATATATATATATATATATAGATAGATAGATAGATAGATAGATAGATATGTGTTAATGTATGAGTAGTAGCTTACCGGTGGGTATGAGTACGATCAACGAATGAGAAAAAACAAATACAAATACAATGTGTTCAATACAATGTAGAGCAAAAATTTATTTATATAATGGATAGAAGTAACCTACTCGAGTTTTATCGATTGATTCTTCAGGGTTACATCCGTTGAATTGGTACAATACATGCCCGTTGGAATGGGACTTATCTTTTTCTTTTTTTAAAGATAAGTCCTATTCCAACGGGCATGTATTGTACCAACTGAGATTAATCGAAAACTCGATTAATTCAACGGATGTAACCCTGAAGAATCAATCGATGAAACTCGAGTAGGTTACTTCTATCCATTATATAAATAGATAGATAGATAGATAGATAGATGGAGAGATAGATAATCAATCAGCCAATCAAAATCACAGAAACATCTCTGTCGAATAATGAATATCATTTACAGAAACACTTATAAATCCCTTGCAATATTTCATCCTTATCATCTCGCTCCATTTTTCCCCAGATAATTATGAATCGCCGAATTCCCTTGGAATCGGCCATTTTCATGGATCTTCCCTTAAGATAAGCGAATCCTTATCTTTACACCTAATTGCTCGTTACCTTTGTAATCGCCGATCGTTATTTTTATATATATATATTTTTGTTTTATTACATCCTTTCAACTTTTAATCATTTTATTGCCTAGCCTTCTGATTATGATTTTCATAAATTCCTTCTTTTCCCAAAATGTTTGTTTTTCAAAGCAAGTAATTTGCAAAATTAAAAATCGTTTCTTTCCTTTGTGGATCGTTCGAGAATGATTCCATCAGAAGAAGCTTTCTTTGTTCCTTAAAGACATCCACCGCTATTAAAGATATTCACCGTTAATTATCTCAGCGTCTCGTATGATATCTCGTTATGATAACTTGTTTAGCCAAGACATGATCACAACGTTGTTTAACAGTAGATAACAAATAATGGGTTCTTATTGTTTAGGAAATTATGACTGATTTAAGTATACAACCCACGCACCCCCCCCAACCCCCCCAAAAAAAAACAATACGTTTTTAGAGATTACAAAGTCTTCCGTTTAATGAAAAAAGTGTGGAGGGGCACTATTATTTGATTAAAGCTCGTTTTACTAAGATAACAAAGAGCTTGATCGATTGATTGATTTGAGGGATGGATTGATTTAACGGCATGTAAACTTATCTCTTAGATAAAGTGCCCAACACAATCATGCTAGAATGCAACTAACATGAACAGCATGTTCTCCATCTCTGCGGAGGTACTTTGCTAGCTTGGGCATGTCCGGAGGAAGGAGGAAAACAAAAAAAAAACGTTTTTAGAGATTACAAAGTGTTTCCGTTTAATGAAAAAAGTGTGAGGGGCACTATTATTTGATTAAAGCTCGTTTTACTAAAGATAACAAACAGCGTGATCGATTGATTGATTGAGGGATGGATTGATTTAACGGCATGTAACTTATCTCTTAGATAAAGTGCCCAACACAGACATGCTAGAATACAACAACATGAACAACATGTTCTCCATCCTCTGCGAGAGGTACCTTTGCTAGCTTGGGCATGTCCGGAGGAAGGAAAACAAAAAAAAAACGTTTTTAGAGATTACAAAGTCTTCCGTTTAATGAAAAAAGTGGGTGGGAGGCACTATTATTTGATTAAAGCTCGTTTTACTAAAGATAACAAACAGCTTGATCGATTGATTGATTGAGGGATGGATTGATTTAACGGCATGTAAACTTATCTCTTAGATAAAGTGCCCAACACAATCATGCTAGAATGCACTAACATGAACAACATGTTCTCCATCCTCTGCGAGAGGTACCTTTGCTAGCTTGGGCATGTCCGGAGGAAGGAAAGAATTTGTATATTTGTATATACCAACCACTCCGCACGAGCAGGGTGCGACACAAGGTCAATTTCTGAAGAGGAGTTCAGCATGTTTGAATTCAGAGTTTTCCTAACCAAGGTTAAAGAGCCCAGTCTTCCCAACTATTTACCCATAGCTGGAGAGAGAGTAGGATTCATACCTTTCCCAAGGATATTAGCGCTAAATGAAATGCAATTACCACGTCCAGGATTTGAACTCGGGGCGACGAGTCCATTTCCCATGACTTTAACCATTACACCACGCGCTTCCTGATTTACTAAGCTAAGCTTAGATGTGGCACAAGGCCACACACACACACACACACACATATATATATATATATATATGAGTAAAGAAATAACAAAAGACTTAGAGATTTAGCATTATAGTCTATTTCAGGGAGCTTAGACAAATAGTCTAAATCTCCCGACTCATCAGAGCTTAGACAAATAGTCTAAATCTGAAATAGATTATAATGCTAAATATCTAAGTCTTTTGTTATTTCTTTACTTATATATTTGCTCTGTGACTCTAACATTAAGAGCACCCATTGAGCTCTCAAACTGCGACTTGGTTTTGTTTAAATAAAACTCTTGTGTCGTAAGGAAGATTTCTTCTCTGGACTTTTGGATTATATATTATATATATATATATATATATATATATATCTTATTATAATGGAGATTGTGTGTTTTCTGTCTGTAACCGAAACTATATTACTAATCGAGTCACAATTAACATAGTTATTTACATCACATTCTCCATGATTTTATTTATATTTAAACCTCAATTATTAATAAATTTCTTCACCTTTTAATTAGTGTTGTCCATATCTACATACAAATAACATGCAATTGTATTTATATATACAAAAAATAGCGATTTGCAGTGTGAATGGGAAGGCTAATTTGCATATTGATATTAAAAATTGGGATTTTATTAAATATGTGCTTAGTATTATGATTTCTAACTGTTTGGTTTTATTTTAATGAATATAAGCAAAAATCTCTTCAATGAATCTTAAATGAAATCCATTAACAAGAAAAAAATAACTGTCATTTTATTCTTTATTTCCTAATTTAACTAAATAGTTAAATAAGTAAAATTCAGCAATGAAAGACGGGAGTGATGGAAGAGTAAATTTCATTTCTATTTTTCTATTATACCCCACTCTGTTACATATCTTTTTGTCTGCCTCTAATTTAATACGATATTTCATTACATTAAAACTTAAATACTTGCACCCGGAGGGTGCATATATTTGCTAGTATATATAATGAGTAAGTAAATAAGGAAATTGTGACTTGAGAAGTGATATAGTTTAGGTTACAGATAGAAAACACACAATCTCCATTATAATAAGATACCTGAGTTGTTCTTCTCACTACAAGACCCATACAACTGACCTTAAGCAAAAGTACGTTTATAAATAGACAATTGTACCGTATATACACCCACACTTTCTGAGGTGTTCTTTTTTTTTATATATATAATTTGCAACGAGAATCGTCATTTTGACGTCGTTCCACATCTAAAAAGAATTCTGTCTGTTCTAGCGGACAAAAACATGGTTAGGTTTCGTATTTATATTCTTTACATTGTTCTCTACGAAATCATGGAACACATTTACAGACCGAAGTAAATACTGAGTTATCATCCAATGAATGTTTTGTTTCTCTTTGCTGCTATGTCTTTAGTTTCTTTTTTTTTAATTTCCTCTGGTCGTTTCTGGCGTCGGAATCGGTTGGTTCGACAAGAAAATTGGCCTATGACAAATTGTCGAGAAAATAAGCGTCCTAATTAACAATAGAAGAAAAGGATTTCATAAAAACGCGAATCCGAGGCAAGCGTTTTGTGTATACATATATATCTATTAATAATGGAGATTCGCTTCTATTAATAATGGAGATTCGCTTCCGGTTTTTGTCCGTAACAAAAACTACGTCACTGCTTACGTCACATTACCCAAAATCGTCATAACATAGAACAAATACACTCAAAATTTGAACATGCAGCATTAGACTGTCCTCATTGTTTTTAAAAACAAGTTTTAATAAATACATGACTGGTATTATATATCTATATATAGTTTGTTTTATTTTGATACATATTTAAAGTTTACATTTCAAATTGTTTTATTATTTTTTAATCCTTTAATGAATTTGATGATTTTACTTACTTAGGGTACAAACTCGCTGACATTGAATTTTTTACTCCCACCCCTCAGGCAATATGTTTCAAAAATATATTTTTACATCACCCGGAGGATGTTTTTTTAATTTTGTACTACTATATATGTACGTAAGTATGTATCAAAGGTCTCGTTGCCGAATCCCAAAACAACTATTTGACGGGGAAATATCAACTGGCAAACGTCGTCAGTGCAAAACCAAATTGAGGTTTAAGGTCTGTCCCAATGATACTCTGAAGAACACTGCTATTGCTGTGGAGGACTGGGAGAAGCTAGCTTGTAATAGACCTGGCTGGAGAGCCACCATCTACTTGTCTGTGGAAGAATTTGAGTCCAACCGAATTAAACACTAAAAATTGAAACAGGCAACTAGAAAGTCCAGCTACATTCAAATTGGAGAAGTTCTAACATGTAGATTATGTGGAAGAGTGTGTCTCTCCAGGACTGGCCTGGTGAGTCATCTGAGAAAACACAAGGATAGAGTGTCAAAATCTACAGGCATTTAACTATGATAATAAAAAATAAAACAAGAAATGGTCTCACTCGAACACGAGTTGACAGCCATTATCATTATGTATGTATGTATGTATGATTACCACTTCTTCACAGAAGAAGGCCATTTCACAAGTTCGGTGTGAGCACGCAGATGGCTCAGAGTCCAGCTTTACGTGACCTGTAGCACAAATGCGACACGAGATCCCCGGCTTTTTCTCGTGTGGGACCGTACGTGACTGAGAAATCCAACCCTCGACAGACAAGCCCTGCCACATATATCACAAATCTATCTACCCTATCTATCTTTCTATCTCCTTACTCTATCTATCTACCTATCTATCTATCGTCTTCATCTATCTATCTATCTATCTATCTATCTATCTTGTGTCTTGTGCAATCTGTAACAAAGTCTGTAAGCCGGCTTCTGGTTTTAAGAGACATATGGAGGCACATGGTCTAATGGTTAGAGTCGTAAGAAATGGACTCGTCGGCCCGAGTTCAATTCCTGGACGAAGCTGTTTGTATTCCCCATGGCGCTAATACCCTTGTGAAAGGTGTGAAACCAATTCCCCCTCCAACTATGGGTAAATAGCAGGGCAAACTGGGTTCTTTAACTATGGTTAGCTAACCAGTCTAGGAGAAAGAAAGCTCTGACTTCAAACCTGTTAAACTCCGCTTCAGAAATCGACCTTGTGTCACATCCTGCTCGTGCGGAGGGGTTGGTAAATATATATATGTATGTATGTATATATGTATGGTGATTACCTCTTCTTCACAGAAGAAGACCATTTCTACAAGTTTGGTTGTGAGCACGCAGATGCCCAGCGTTTACGTGACCTGTACCACAAATGCGAAATGAGATCCCCGGCTTTCTCTTGTGTGAGACCGTACGTGACTGAGATGTCCAACCCTCGACAGACAAGCCCTGCCACATATATCACAAATCTATCTACCCTATATATCTTTCTATCTCCTTACTCTATCTATCTATCTATCTTGTGCAATCTGTAACAAAGTCTGTAAGTCAGCTTCTGGTCTTAAGAGACATACGGTGGGGCATAAGCATCAAATTTTAATCATCTGATCCATCCGATCCAATGGGAAGAATGTCCTTCCTATGTCATATTTTGCATCAAACTTTGTGGATCTGCAGCGGATTGATGGTTCATTTGAGGGCTCATGAAAGGTTCTGGTGGTGGGGTCGGAGGGCTTATAAGAGAAGACAGTGATCTCCTTAATCTATCTATCTATCTATCTATCTATCTATCTATCTATCTTGTGTCTTGTGCAATCTGTAACAAAGACTGTAAGTCGGCTTCTGGTCATAAGAGATATATGGTGGTGCATAAGCATCAAATTTTATCATCTGATCCATCCGATCCAATGACGTCCATCCTATGTCATATTTGCATAAATCTTTGCTGATCTGCAGCGGGATGATGATTTATTTGAGGGCTCATGAAAGGTTCTGGTGGGATGGGGGGAGAGTTTGTTAGGGAAGACAGTGATCTGTAAAGATTATGCTATTGCTATCTATCTATCTATCTATCTATCTATCTATCTATCTATCTATCTCAGTCTGTTTTTATCAATCAAAAACGTTAGGAACTAGAGGAAAATACAATGAACAATTCTTATGATTTATCCTGTAAACTGTTTTTTGTCTCATATGGGACTTCTTGCATACTGGTTTTCACAAAATTGGGTTTAATAATAATTACTTGGTGTTATTGATCTCTAATACTATTGTTTTATTCTCCAATATTAAAATCAATCCTATGAATGATTTCATACAGAAACCAATGAAAGTAAAATTAAAATAAGTGTAATCTTTTTATGTGTTCTTATTTAATTTCGTTAGTCTTATTTGATATATTTCATTCTATTAAAACTTAAATATTTACACCAAGTGGAGGGCGCATATTCTTGTTAGTACTAATAATGTATACAATTATATGGTTTAGTTTATTTAATGGTCCATCAACCTCTTATAAGTTATTTAATGCCAAAATTTGATACAAATAATTTATATATTATTACATGCTTTCAAGTAACATTCTTATTTAATAATAATGATTTGTTTGCATAGTTATATAATATTAAGTATTTCTATCTAATACTAAGAATTTATACACAATTATATGGTTTTGTTTTATTTAACGGCATATCAACCATTTGTGGATTATTTAATGCCAAATTTTGATTCAACTAATTTATACATGATGATATGATTTCAAATACTATTCTTATTTAATAACAATTTTGTAATTTCATAGAAATGAATAGTCTGGAGGAGCCGATCCCTCTCCAGGATTGGTTTAAATTTAAAAATAAGTTTTTATTATCCTAGACAATTTTTGATATAGTAGTAGGAGGAGAAGAAGAAGGAGGAGGTGCGAAAAGAAAAATCTATTTAAAATTGTTGACAATAAAGACACTGGCGTTTGTCAACAATTTTAAATAGATTTTTCCTTCCTCACATTTGACGATGAAAAAAAAAAGAAGCCCAACACACGAAAAACAGAGGCTCGTAGACTTTTGTTTTCAGTAATAATTTATTTTTCCTTAAACCAACGAAAGCCCTGATGAAGGTCTATCGAAACAGACCAAAACACTGCAGCGTGGGCGAAATAAACATTATTCGTTTATAAACGTTTTTTTCAACATTTTTACAATATTACACACACACACACACACACACACACATATATATATATATATATATATATATTATATATATATATATATATATATTATATATGTATAAATATATATATATATATATATACATTGTCATGCAGTGCAATGTACAAGTTGAAAACACACGTAGATTCTAAAGATTTATTTTCTTGCATTAAGTAACTCTCGTTAAAACAAAAATAAGAAAACCATAAGTAAATCCGTTGGTTTTTTTTAGTAAAAAAGAAAAAAAAAGGAAAAAAAAGATTTCTTCTCTCCATTCGCCAACAGACTTTGTCTAGCGTGGCATGTTCCATTTATCTCCGGATTTAGGAAGGGATAAAGAGAGAGATTACTGATCGATGCAATATT
>CM042182.1:4651745-4666745 GCA_023376005.1 Doryteuthis pealeii | reverse complement strand
AACCATATCTACATACTAACAACATGCAATTGTATTTATATATACAACAAAATAGCAGTTTACAGTGTGAACCGGAAGGCTAATTTGCATATTGATATTAAAAATGTAATTTTAATAAATATATGCTTAGTATTATTGGTTTCTAACTGTTTGGTTTTATTTTAATGAATATAAGCAAAAATCTCTTCAATGAATCTTAAATGAAATCCATTAACAAGAAAAGATAACTGTCATTTTATTATTTACTTCCTCTTTTAACTAAATACTTAAATCAGAAAAAATAACAATGAAAGACGAGAGTGATAGAAGAGTAAGTTTCAGTTGTTCTATTTTTCGATTATATCCCCCTCTGTTTCAAAACTTTTTATCTGCATTCTTATTTAGTTTCATTAGCCTTTCTAATTTAATGCGATATTTCATTACATTAAAACTTAAATACTTGCACCCGGAGGGTGCATATATTTGCTAGTAATAAGTAACAAAACTAATAAATTCTTTCTACTTTGTTGTGTATACTAGCTTATTGTTCTTATAATGATATGAAATTTATTATTATTTGTCTGAAATTTTTTTAGATTAGGCTTGATATGTATAATTTTGATTTTTTTTACTATTGTTCTCATCTTTATTGTGTAAATACAAAGTTTTTTAAAATTTTTATTTAAATCTATCGAATCCATAGATGGGACCCTAAAAGATACTACCACTCTGGGTCAGAGCGTACCTGGGAGTAATTCCCTAGAGATGCAGTTTAATGTCATACCTTACCTAACCTGTTCATAAGTATGGGGGCATTCTAGTGTGGATTGAACTCACTATTCAGTATTAATGGATCTGCAAGACTAACTTGCTAACCATTTAACCATGATGGGATGAGGTATATGCAAATGGGGAAAATTGATTTTGTTTGCTTTTATATCTTAAATTATTTCATGAGACAGAATCAAAACTCATTTTAAATCTGCTGTACACACACACACACACACACACACACACACACATATATATATATATATATATATATATATATATATATATATATATATATATATATATAACCCACTATAACACTTGAATATTTATAACTCTTCTATAATGCTCCCTTTCTAATAATGTATCAACAATTCTTCAAATAAGAAATTTTCTTCTGAAGATGACCGAAGGTCGAAACTAGTTGAGATTAAACAACATATAAGAAATATTCCTGATTGTCTTAATAATAATTTTTGTTCACACTATATATATATATATGTAATATATTATATATATATATATATATATGAAAGTGAGTGGAAGTGAATTGGACAGTATGAATTAAACATTTTTTGAAAAAACAAATGATGTTGTTAGTTCGCTGACAGAATCTGTTTCAACCTTTTGATAAAGCGGTCTTCTTCAAGTACTTTCTTGTAGCTGGAATCATGAACATTTTTGATACTTTTTTATACATTTTTTTTAAATATCTTTACAACAAACTCTTTTGAGTTTTCTTGTGGATTATAATGCTTCTGATTTTTAAAAATAAAATTTATTTTATTTTAACACAGAATATGCATTTTTAAATTTAAATAAATTCCGGCTCCGAACATGAACGTTCGTTTTTTTTTCCTGTTTTTTTTAAACAGTTTATTTATTCCGTCTCTCTATCATAAATATTTCGATCTTGAAGAAGACCGCTTTATTAAAAGGTCGAAACAGATTCTGTCAGCGAACTAACAACATCATTTGTTTTTTCAAAAAATGTTTAATTCATATATATATATATATATATATATATATATATATATATATGTGTGTGTGTGTGTGTGTGTGTGTGTGTAGTAAAAGTAAGTAATCTTTTGTCGATATTACCCGGACAGCGAGGGAGTCTATCTGATTTTCTATAGCACAAGACGAAGGAGATTGTTTTGCTGAGGAGGAGCGCCACGCCTACCGTTAGCTGCCCACTTTACCGTACAAGATCAGTTTATCCAATCTATACCACTCATATGCTGAGTTAGCGAACCCAAAAACTTTGCGATTCCTTGTGGTTGCTCTTACCGACTGAGTATATATATAATATATATTATATTATATATATATGTGGTGTGTGTGTGTGTGTGTTGTGTGTTGTGTGTATATGTATGTATATATATGTATGTATAAGTGACTTAGAAAGAAAAATATAAAATGAATAAAATAGAATAAAATAAATTAAATTTAAATTTCACATTATCCAAAAAATAAAAACCTTACAATCATTCTTAATTTTTTTTCTTTATATATAAGAAAAATAAAAAAATAGAAAAATAAAAAAATTACTAAATTAATTACAAAAATAAAAATTATTTTCTAAAAATCCGTTGCAGGCCTACCGTCAACGGATTAATACTCTTCCTGTTTGAATAAGAGATTTCGTCTGGTGTCGAACTTGGAATATGTCTTCTTTTTTCAAAAATGTTCCAATAATAGATACATGATTCGGTGACCGAGATAAGTGTGGCGGAAGTGCTCATATTTTAAACTACCACATAACTTTTTTGCAACATCAAGGTTTTCGTTTTGAATTCATATCACAGGACTATTAATAAACAAAAATCTGTTTTCAAATGCCTTTAAAGTAATAAAGAATTCATCATTCGCATCTGATGATTTGGGAGAGTTAGACACTTTGTCTAAGCTCCCTGAAATAGACTATAATGCTAAATCTCCAAGTCTTTTGTTATTTCTTTACTTATATATTTGCTCTGTGACTCTAACATTAAGAGCACGCATTGAGCTCTCAAACTGTGACAGGTTTTTAAATAAAACTCTTCTGTCGTAAGGAAGATTTCTTCTCTGGACTTATATACATATAATTTTAAAAAAATAACATACTTTATTGATCAGCAATTTTGAATAGTAAAAAGAAAAAGGAGCGAAAGAAAGAAAGGGAGAAACTTAAGGGCCCTTTCTACCGGTCGTTACTTTTGAAAAAGCACCGGCCGAAAGGGCCCTTAAGTTTCTCCCTTTTTACTTTCTTTCGCTCCCTTTTCATTTTACTATCCAAAATTGCTGATCAATAAAGTATGTTATTTTTTAAAATTATATATAATTTCAGCTGTACCAAAAATTTGTTTATATATCAGATATCTAACCCTTTTCTCATATATATATATATATATATATATATATATATATAATATATATATATAAATATATATATATATTAGCAAATATATGCACCCTCCGGGTGCAAGTATTTGAATTTTAATGTAATGAAATATGTTTAAATTTGAAATACTTTGAAACTAAATAAAAATCCAAATAAAATGATTTGAAACAGAGGGGGTATAATCGAAGAATAGAACAACTTTGAAACTAAGTCTTCCATCATTTTCATCACTCCCTCCTTTATTGCTGAATTTTCCTAATTTAACTATTTAGTAAATTAGGAAGTAAAGAATAAAATTACTGTTATTTCTTTATATTAAAGGATTCTTTTAAGATTTATCCCCGAGTTTTTGCTCATATTCATTAAGAAAAAAAAAACAAACAATTAGAAATCAATAATACCAAGCGCATATTTAATAAAATTAAACTTTTAATATCAATATGCAAATTAGCTTTCCTGTTCACACTGTAACCCGCTATTTTGGTGCATATATAAATACAATTGCATGTTATTAGAATGTAGATAAAGTCAAAAGTATTAAATAAGGTATAACAATTTTATCAATAACTGAGGTTTAAATAAAATAAATTCATGGTGAATGTGACGTCAATAACTAAGGGAATTGTGACTTAGTACGTGATTTAGTTTCGGCTCAGAAAGACAAAACACAATCTCCATTATAATAAGATATATATGTGTGTGTGTGTATTTTTTCATTTATACATGTGGAAATAAACAAAAGGCACGTCTCCTGTTTAACGATTTTATTGAAAATAAATTAATTCAGAACAACGTTACTGCAAACACGCCTGATAATAAAGTAAAATTGATTATTTATTACACAAAATTTAAAACAACTAACAACTCCTCTCCCCAGACAAGTCGGTTTAATGAGACCAATGTATTATACAAATTTAAATATCCTTTATTTATTGATGATCTTATCAAACTTTCTGGCCAATTTTTTTTTTCTATTTGGATGGAATTCGTGGATTAGTCCACTGAAGTTGATATCCCAAGTACTTTCGGCACTTCGAAATGCCATCGTCATAAATGAAAGAATGCTGTCCAAATACACGTTTCGCTGACTTTGTTTTCCACGCTGAGAGTATCTATAGCACCTACTTATCACCTGTCATAAGTTATTATCTTAGTATATTTGTTCTTTTCTTTTTTTATTAGCTATATTTAGAAAGCAACTCAGGAGATCAATTTCTTGATCGCTCTGCCCAGAAGTACCGACAAAAATTTTCCGCCTTTGTGACCACCAATTTTATCTATTTGTTCGTTCCTACGCTACATATATATATAATATATATATATATACATAAACATACATACACATATCTATCTATATATATACAAACATATCAATGTATATACATATATATACATACATATATACATATACATATATATATATGCACATGCATACATATATATATTTATACATACACATATATACATATATATATACATACATATAATATGCACACACACTCACACACATACATACATACACACACATATATATATATATATATATATATATATATATATATATACAAATGCATACATATATGGTGATTGCCACTTCTTCACAGAAGCCAAATATATATATATATATATATATATATATATATATATATATATATGAACACATTAAACACATACATACATATTATACATATATACATACATGTAGATATGTATACACATATATATATAAACACATGCAAACACACATATATACATATTTATGCACACATACACACATACACACATATATATATATATATATATATATACACATAAATACACACATATATATTTATAAACATACATATATATACATACATACATAGAGATATATACATATTTACACATGCATACATAGACACACACACACTCACACAAACACACTCACACATATATACATACACATACACACACACACACACAACACACACATATATATATATATAATATATATATATATATATATATGTATATTCTTTATCTGTCAGTCTGAATATATAATCACATATCTTTATCTATCTCAGCCTGGTCGTTTACGTACACACACAGAGGTACACACACCTATATATATATATATATATATATATATATGGTAAATCTGTTCATTTCGTTTTGGACTAACGAGAAGCACAGTCGATAGTGAAGGAAGTGTTTTCATGAGAAAACAACTAAAAAGCAAAATTACAAACGTTGCTGATAGAGGTTTAGTGATGTGGCAAGATTTCATTGGCTGAGATAAATGAAACGCGAAAAGAGACACAGAGAGAAAAACAAAGATGGCGATGTCTTGCACTCTCCTGTCAGTTCGTTAATTTCATTGTTGGCGCCAATTTCTTTCTAATCAACGATTTTCATTCGTCTTGTTTTTCTTTCGTAATTTATTCATTCGTTATAACATTTCCTTCCTTCATTCCCTCCCCCCTTAAACGTTATTCTTTTTCAATGGTAAATTTACAAATCTTTCTTTCAATCTTTCTTTCTTTCATCTTTTTCGTGTTAACTTTTTCTTCTTTTTCTCTGAATGTTTGAGATGAGGTTTGAAGATTAGTATTATCTGCGTTATTCGGACTATTGTCCCCATCTTCTTTATTATTTGTACAACGTTTCGGCCGATATACCCTCCGGCCTTCTTCAGTATTTCTTGTCGGACTCGGGAACCTTCTCGGACTCGGGAACCTTCTTTAATAATTAATTAACACAACTCCTACCCCAGCTATGGTTAGCGGAATGAGAACAGGATACCCCCGTGGAATAAATAAAGGGTTATGTTCAAAGTTCCGTGATGGCTCCCGAATACGAGAAGAAAGTTCCCGAGTTCGAAAAGAAGGTTCCCGAGTCCGAGAAGGTTCCCGAGTCCGACAAGAAATACCTGAAGAAGGCCGGAGGGTATATCGGCCGAAACGTTTTTTTTTCTTTCTTTCTTCTATCTCTATTTTGTTTTTTAGTTTTTCTTTATTTTATTCATTCTCTTTGAATTAGTCCTCTCATTCGTTCATTTTTTTAAATTTTTCTTTTTGATGTTTTTTTTCATTTCTCTTTTATATGTTTTCAATCATTATTTTCTAATTGTTTTGTTTTTCTTCCCAATTTTATTTATTCGGTATAATATTTCCGTCCTTCATCCCCATCCTTAAGCGTTATTCTTTTTTCATGGTAAATTTCCTAAGCTTTCTTTCAATCTTTTTTTTCATCTATTTCGTTTTCTCTTTTGCTTCCTTCCTTCTATCTTTAGTATAGTTTTTCTTTTTTAGTTTTTCTTTTTCATTCATTCTCATTTGATCTCTTTTAATTAGTCCTTCTATCATTCGTTCATTCTTTTTTTATTTTTCCTTTAGATGTTTTTTCCTTTTTCCTTTAGATGTTTTCAATCATTATTTTTCAATTTTCCCTAATTTATTCATTCATTATAACTTTTCCTTCCTTCAGTTTTTTTTAACTTAAACGTTATTCTTTTTCCATTGTAAATTTCCTTCATCCTTTTTCATCTACATTTGCTTCGTTATTCCTTCTATCTTTATTTCGTTTTTTAGTCTTTCTTTTTATTCATTCTTTTTAATTAGTCCTTATTTTGTTTTTCTTCCCTAATTTATTCATTCGTTATAACATATCCTTCCTTTATTTCCCCCATAAACGTTATTCCTTTTCCATGGTAAATTTCCTTCATCTTTCTTTCATTCTTTCTTTCATCTTTTTCGTTTCACTTTTGCTTCGTTCTTTCTTCTGTCTTTTTCTCGGTTTCTAGTTTTTCTTTCTTTTTCATTCATTCTATTTTAATTAGTCCATCATTCCTTCGTTCTTTTTTAAATTTTTTCTTTTGATTTTTCATTTTAACTTTTGCTTCCTTCTTTTTTTATCCATATTTTGTTTTTTAGATTTTCTTTCTTTTTCGTTCATTTGATCTTTTGATCTCTTTTAATTCTGTCATTCGTTCATTCTTTTTTTTCCATTTTTCCTTTTGATATTTTCAGACATTATTTTTCAATTGTTTTGTTTTTCCTTCCTAATTCATTCATTCGTTATAACATTTCCTTCCTTCAGTTTTTCCCCCTTAAACGTTATTATTTTCCATTGTAAATTTCCTAATCTGTATTTCATTCTTTTTTCATCTGTTTCGTTTTAACTTTCTTCTATCCTTATTTAGATTTTTAGTTTTTCTTTCTTTTTCATTAATTCACATTTGATCTCTTTTAATTAGTCATTCGTTAATTTTTTCCTTTCATTTTTTCTTTTGATGTTTTTTCCTTTTTCCTTCAGATGTTTTCAATCATTATTTTTCAATTTTTCCCTAATTTATTCATTTATTATAACTTTTCATTCCTTCAGTTTTTCCCCGTAAATTCTTTTTCCATAGTAAATTTCCTTCATCCTTTTTCATCTACATTTGCTTCGTTATTCTTTCTATCTTTATTCCTTTTTTTAGTCTTTCTTTATTTTTATTCATTCTTTTTTAATTAGTCCTTCTATCATTCGTTTATTTTTTCATTTTTCTTTTGAAGTGTTTTCTTTTTTCTTTAGATGTTTTTACTCATTATTTTTCATTTTTCCTTCACCTTCCGTTTTAATTAATAGTGAGGAAAAAAGGCGGTAAAATGAGAAGAAAAAGGAAAATGCGAATGAAAGGGACATTTTTTCTTATTTTCTTTTTTTTCCTTTTTCTATTAGTTGAAAGGTTAATTTTTCTTTGTTTCTTATTTCAGCTTTTCCTTCCTCACTTTCTCTTGTTTTTTCTTTAAATTTTCTTTTCTTTTCTTTACTTCTTTAAATATTTTGTTTATTTTCTTCTTTCATTTTCAACTTTTTCTCTTTTCTTTGTCACTTTTTTCAATTTTCTTTTCTTTTTTCTTTTCTTTTTTCTTTAAATTTTCTTTTCTTTTTCTTTACTTCTTTAAATATTTTCTTTCATTTTCTTTCACACTTTGCATTAATATCTTATTTACTTTTCTTTTCTTTATTTTCTTCTTTCATTTTCAACTTTTTCTCTTTTATTTGTCACTTTTTCAATTTTCTTCTTTTCTTTTTCTTTAAATTTTCTTTTCTTTTTTCTTTACTTCTTTAAATATTTTCTTTCATTTTCCTTCACACTTTGCATTAATATCTCATTTACTTTTCTTTTCTTTCATTTTCTTCTTTCATTTTCAACTTTTTCCCTTTTCTTTGTCACTTTTAAAAAATTTTCTTCTTTTCTTTTTTCTTTTCTTTTTTCTTTAAATTTTCTTTTCTTTTTACTTTACTTCTTTAAATATTTTCTTTCATTTTCCTTCACACTTTGCCTTAATATCTCATTTACTTTTCTTTTCTTTATTTTCTTCTTTCATTTTCAACTTTTTCTCTTTTCTTTGTCACCTTTTTCAATTTTCTTCTTTTCTTTTTTCTTTAAATTTTCTTTTCTTTTTCTTTACTTCTTTAAATATTTTCTTTCATTTTCCTTCACACTTTGCCTTAATATCTTATTTACTTTTCTTTTCTTTAATTTTCTTTCATTTTCACCTTTTCTCTTTTCTTTGTCACCTTTTTCAATTTTCTTCTTTCTTTTTCTTTTCTTTTTTCTTTAAATTTTCTTTTCTTTTCTTTACTTCTTTAAATATTTTCTTTCATTTTCCTTCACACTTTGCATTAATATCTCATTTACTTTCTTTTCTTTAATTTCTTCTTTCATTTTCACCTTTTTCTCTTTTCTTTGTCACCTTTTTCAATTTTTCTTCATTTCTTTTTTCTTTTCTTTTTTCTTTAAATTTTCTTTTCTTTTTCTTTTCTTCTTTTAAATATTTTCTTTCATTTTCCTTCACACTTTGCATTAATATCTCATTTACTTTTCTTTTCTTTATTTTCTTCTTTTGATTTTCAACTTTTTCTCCTTTCTTTGTCACTTTTTTCAATTTTCTTCTTTTCTTTCTTCTCTTCTTTTTCTTTAAATTTTCTTTTCTTTTTCTTACTTCTTTAAATATTTTCTTTCATTTTCCTTCACACTTTGCATCAATATCTCATTTGCTTTTTTTAAATTTATTTTCTTCTTTCGTTTTCAACTTTTTCTCTTTTCTTTGTCACTTTTTTCAATTTTCTCATTTTCCTTCCCCTTTTCTTTATGTTAAGTTTTTAAATGCCATCCTGGGTCAGTTGAAAAGGGCTTAAGTAGTTATAGAATCCTTTGGTAAGTGTATAAGTCCTATCCTGCGAATAAGTCCTACCCAGTGTATTGTTAAAGGTCCAGTGATACAATCCTATGTCCGTCGTCCACGAAGGTTCAAAGTAAGTAGGCCAGTGTAGCGTTAGTTTGTATTCGACTGGTGGAGTTGTCTGCCCCTTTTAGTTTGCTGGGTGCCCGCTAGGGCACCATAGTATTTAAGCGCCGGATTCAAACCCTTTCGTCCTCTTTTCCTGTTTCAGCAGCTACGAGCCACATGGGGTAGATTTTATCTAAGCCCTCTCGTTGGGGCTCCGCCCCCTTACATTACTGTAAGTCTTCACAGCATGGACTATTCCTAGTCTCATGTCTGTACTCATATATGTATATCTGTATCATTCATGAATGTGTCTTTATCTTTATTTGTGTACCCCTTTTTGTATGTACTCTTTTACTATGTACTTTGTATCTTCATATCCATGTGCTGTGTATATTAAATGTTTTGTCTATTAACCTTCGTCGGAGTTATTTGTATGCAAAGTATCTAATAACTTTGCACCATCCTTATACCAGTATGCTCAGTTGGTTCAGTTTAAGTATTGTTTCAGCAGCAGAGTACTGCCAGTGATTGGCCAAGAGGTTGATCCCATGGTTCCCGGCAAGTCTATAAATAGAAATGGGCGTCAGGCACACACCTTATAAGAGAAATTTCTCAACACTTTACTTTTTAAATATTGTCATTTTTTTCTTCACTCTTTATCGCTTCTTTCAAATTTTCTTTTTCTTTGCCTTTTCTTTTTGTGTTTCTATCCTTTTTCTTCTTGTCTTCATTTCCTTCCTTACTTTCTTTTCTTCTCTTTCTTTTCCTTTTTCTTTTATCTCCTTTTCTAATTTGTCTAAAATTAGCGAAACGTCTTCAAATCCCTGTCCATTGTTGCATTAGTGTTAGCTTGTTTAAAAACCGTTGGGAACTCATTTTTCAACTTTCGATTCCTTTTTCAAGTGTCAGATGATGAATCATTAAATGGACCAGAAGATTTTCATTTAATTCTTTTAATAACAGGATTAGTTGTTGTTGTTGTTGTTGTTGTTCTTCTTCTTCTTCTCTTGTCATCTAAGTTTTTCATTTAATTCTTTTAATAGCAGGATGACATCTTTTTTATTTTCTTTTTCATTATCCTTCTTCTTCTTCTTCTTCTTCTTCTTCTTCTTCTTCTTCTTCTTCTTCTTCTTCTTCTTCTTCTTCTTCTTCTTCTTCATCATCATCATCAGAATTCTAGTTCTTCTTTTATCAAAATTCTTCGTCCAAGTTCTTCTTCTTCTTCAAACTTCTTCTTTCTCTAAGATATTCTTCTTCTTCTTCTTCTTCTTCTTCTTCTTCTTCTCTTCTTCTTCTTCTTCTTCTTCTTCTTCTTCTTCTGTTTCATTTAATTCTTTTAATAACAGGATTACATTTTTTTCCTTTCTTTTTTCTCTTCTTCTCTAATATCTTTTTCATCATCATCTAAGGTCTTCTTCTTCAAAGGTCTTCTTCTTCTTCTTCTTCTTCTTCTTCTTCTTCTTCTTCTTCTTCTTCTTCTTCTTCTTCTTCTTCTTCTTAAATCAATTCTGCTTCTCTTTCCCTAAGTTCTTTTTTTTTTCTTCTATTTTTAATTTACTTTTCTTCTTCTAACTTCTTCTTTTCAGATCTTCTTCCTTTAATTTTCTTCTATATATATTTATTCTCCTTTCCATCACTAATGGCAACGCCCACCTCCTTTCCTAGAGAAAATAGCATCTTCATCTTTCCCCTTTCCAGTAATCCATTTTTTGGTTGTTTTTCTTTAATACCCTTCTATTTCTCTATTTATTTTGTTGCCGGCTAGTTATCTCCCCTGGGCATTTCAAATGATCCTTGCACTGATGTAATAACGCGCCTGTCTTTAACCTATGATTTTTCTCATAGTTTTTCTTGTTGCCGTTAAATTAACACTCCAGCAAGCACTGATCTCTGTGGGCTTCGTAAAGTCCGTTCCATCCTTCAGCATCCTTTTCTCATTAGGATCTTTCTTATTAGAATCAGTGAAAGATGAAGAAGCAATTTATAATCAGGATGAAATGGAATGGAACTGCCAAGCAAGTCAGCCAAAGAAACTTTGGCTGTGTTAACTGGCGTTAACATAGATGATTATCAATATATTCACATCACACACATGAAAATATCTGCGAGGATTTACAAAGCTTTCATTCGTCTGGTATACAGACTTTTGGCGGCAAGAGGTACACAAACGAACACACACACACACACACACACACACACACACACACACACACACACATATATATATATATATATAATATATATATTATACTAAAGCTGAGATTATCAACTTTCATTTCCTAAAGGATTTTTTTCTATTTATGTTATGGACACAATATTTATACTTAGACATTCCTTGGTTTTAGGACTACTCATTGTTTTTAAAAAAATTCAGTTTAATTAGTTTTAATTAGTCGTAATTAGCAACGGTGTTGAGTTTTTCCTTCCTTTCAAAGATAAATATTGGTCTGTATATAATCTAAAAAAATGTATTTAGTAAATAGTAGCGCAGTTTTGGATAAATAGTAGGGCAGTCCGGGCTCTTCAGCCTTGGTTTAGCAACCTGTCTAGTAGAAGGAAAACTCTAAATTCAAACCTCTTAAACTCCACTTAAAAATTGACCTTCTGTCGCACCCTGCTCGTATGTAGGTGTAGGAATATATATATATATATATATATATATATATATATATATATATATATATATATATATATATTCCTACACCTATATATATATATATATATATATATATATATATATATATAAAAGAAAAAGATTTTGGATTTGCTTCATGTTCTAATTCATTTTATCTGCAACAAGCTTAGCTCGTTGCAGCATCTTCAGTTGCGGAGCAAAACAGGCGTTGTACTGATCTTTCACAGACCTTCGGCTGCTTATTGTGCAAGTGGTACGTAAACGAAAACACACATACACACACACACACACACCACACACACACACACACACACAAACATATATATATATATATATATATATATATATATATATATATATATATATGTATATAATAAATTGTCGGCATAGCCAAATCAAACAAACTGTTTGCGTACTTTCATACTATCGTGTAGCAAGTCTCCAAAAAGTAGGATATATGAGTTTATAAACAAAGCGAGAAACCTGGGAGGACCACCTTAATGTAACGGTTAGAATCCCCGACTGTCAACCAGGCAGTTAGGGTTGGAATCACACACACACACACACATATATATTTATATATATATATGTGTGTGTGTGTGTGTGTCTGTGTGTGTGTATGAGGAGTGGAGGATTTGAATAAATCTGACAAAATGTTGTTGAGAATAGAGGAAAGTGTGGATATAACGACACAGACAAGCATAAAATTCAATTGATATTACGCCTCATTTTGAATGAAGTTTCTTCAGAGTTTTATTGAACATATGTACTTGTACCTTCGCTTTTATAGTGAACAGATGAATGGGTGAGGGGTGAGCGAAAGTCGGGTGGGGTCGGTGTGTTGGGATTTTGACGCAAACTCCAAATATCAAATTTCTCTCCTAAGTCAACCGACTGACCCCACAGAAAAAGAAAAATCCCTAAACACCAATCCCTCTAAGAGTTCATTTCTCTCTTTACTTCTTTCAATTTCTTTCTTTGGTCTTGAATTTCCTTCTTTTTCATTCGATTTTCTGTTTATTTCATTTGGTTCTAATTTTTTTCTTTTTCGTTTTCCAATCTTTCCTTCCGTCGGTTTAGCTCAGTCGGTAGAGCGTTCGGTTAGAAACTACAAGGTTCCTAGTTCGATACCGGCCCTCGACAACACAGCGTATGAGTAGCACAGGGATCTGTGCGGTAAATTAAGTAGCTGATGGTAGGTGTGGCGCTCCACCTCAGACGCTAAAAAATAATCTCCTTGGTCTAATGCTATTGAAAAGGGGATAGACTCCCTCGCAGACTGGGCCACCCCGACGGCTTTACTTTATTTTACTTCTTTCATTCTGTCTTTTTTTTGCTTTAGTTGTATTTCCTTCTTTGCTTTTTTTCCTTCTTTTTTTCATTCGTTTTTCATTCGTTCTTCTTCTTCACTTTCTGAGTCTATAAACCCCCTTCTTTTTCTAATCTTTTTCTTTCATTTTCCTTCTTTTTTTCTGAAATTTTCTTCCTTTTTTTATTTAATTTTCTGTCTTATTTAATTTTATTCTTCTTTCTTTCTTTCTTTCTTTCTTTCTTCTTTCTTTCTTTCTTTCTATCCTCCCTCCTTCCTTCTTCCCATTCTCTTTTTTTACTTTGTCTTTCTCTCCTTTTAACTTTGCCCCCCCCCTTCACTGGAAATGTTTTCCTCTTCGTGCTGTTGTGTAGATGTATGACCGACAGGGAAAAAATCCCCTAAATTATACAACTTACACACTATGGAGGCGGGGGGGGGGAGACGAGGTGGAAATAGATTTTTTTTTGTTCTTCGAGTAATCAGGATCTTCCAAACACCCCACCCCCTCAAAAAAAGATGATTACTTTCCTACAGGCAATTACGTTTTTTTTTAATCACCTTTAACAACAAACCTTCAAAAACAATATCCCATCATTTATTTGCCCGATTTTTTTCTTATTATCTCTTACTGTCGTTTTTTAAAACTCTTTCTTAATACCCCACCCCCATCCACACACACAGCCCCCCTCTCCCCCCTCTCTTCTGTCTCTCTCTCACACACAGACACACACACACTATCTCTCTCTAACGAACTGTTTTTACCATTTTTACCAGGTATTCTCTCTCTCTCTTTCTCTCTTCTCTCTTCTCTCTCTCTCTCTCTCTCTCTCTCTCTAACGAACTGTTTTATCATCATTTTACCTAGGTCTATTCTCTCTCTGTCTTTCTCACTTTCTTTCATTCTCTCTCTCTCTCTCTCTCTCTCTCTCTCTCTTCTTTACCGAACTGTTTCTTTATTATCTTTACCTAGGTCTATTCTCTCTCTCTCTCTCTCTCTCTCACTCTTCACTATCTATCTTTCTTTCTCTCTCTTTCTTTCTTTCTTTCTTTCTCTCTCTCTCTCTCTCTCTCTCTCTCTCTCTCTCTCTCTTCCCCAGTTTGGCCCTTTGTCTCTCTCTACCGAACTGTTTCTTTATTATTTTTACCTTAGGTCTATTCTCTCTCTCTCTCTATCTATCTTTCTCTTTCTCTCTTTCTTCTCTCTCTCTCTCTCTCTCTCTCTCTCTCTCTCTCTCTCTCTCTCTCTCCAACCTGCTGTTGTTTTTTTCACCGGTCCTAACGAACTGTTTTTATCGATTTGACTTTCAAAATAACAAACAACATGGAAGTTTCAATTTGGCGGGAAGGTAATTCTATCGCAAATTTGAGAGAAGAAACCCCGAAGACAAATTAGAGAAAATCAGATGAAGCTTAAAAGAAAAGAAAAATAATTAAAACAAAAAGATTTCGAAGATAATAAACTTAGTTAAATCCTCTAAGTTCTAAAAGAGCCAGGAACGGTAATTTCAACCCCAGTTGAACGAAACGCCCTCCTTTTAGTAAGGCACCGTGGACTGGCTGTAAATACATCCTCACGGTAGAATCGATACTTGGTTAGCAAATTAATTATAAACGTATCGTCAGATTGAAGAGTTCGGTTAACATTTTAGAAAATTTATCC
>CM042182.1:4634245-4646745 GCA_023376005.1 Doryteuthis pealeii | reverse complement strand
GAGTTGCGTCACGCGTCATGACACCTTCGCGTGAGTAGATCGCGACTTGCTTTTAAAAAATAAAACGCTGATCAAATACAGTTACATAACTAAAAAGATTTTCATCTCCTGTCACATATAAAAACATCCATCATTTTCTTCACCCCAAGAGACATCCTGATGAAGGTTCAATGTAACCGAAATGTTTTAAACATCGATAATTAAATTCATCCCATTTTCGGAACACTTGTTTTTTTTCAAATTTTCTTTATATTGTCGGATTTCATTTCCATATTTACTCCCATATATATATATATATATATATATATATATATATATATATGTATATATACATACTCGCGAGTGGAAATGGTCCATAACCACGATACCCATGGTATTTAAGGCCTTTTTATTCCCAAATAAATTTGCTCTGTTTACAATAATTAAACATTGAGCTCTCATACGGAACCTGAACTCTACAACAAACTACGGGTAGAGAATTAGGACCCACCTAGAATCACCTTGTAAACTTGGTACCGCACCAAAGTATATATATATATATATATATATATATATATATATATAAAATGTAATCCTACATTACACTGTTTCTTATTTATCAGATCAGAGCATTTTCAAAAATGTTCAAACTTGACCTCAGTGCACTTTTTGGCACTCTGTTAAACCCGGAACGATTCCGATAAATCTGATGTTATCGATTAGCATTCTTTTATTGATTATATCATCTTGACATCTGTCCAAGACATTTCGCCAGATTCAATTGAAACGCAAAGTAGTTCTTTTGACCACAACAACCAACAAAATATTTACCTAAACCTTTTCGCTGACCCTTATCCTATCTTAACATATTAGCTTAGCTTACCTTTGTTACAAGGACAAAATTATTTCATATCTATTAATAATGGAGATTCGCTTCCGGTTTTTGTCTGTAACAAAAATAACGTCTCTGCTTACATCACATTACCCAAAATCGTCATAACATAGAATAATATTTATTCTAAGATTTTTGGCATGTTCAAATTTTGAGTGTATTTATTTGAATAAATACACTGAAAATTTGAACATGCAACATTAGACAGTCCTCATTGTTTATTATTATTATTATTATTATTTACTCGTTTTGAGTTTTTACATCAGCATTAGCTGATGGTCTTTCACTGGAGTCTGAGTGACAGCAAGTCTCCTCAGGTCTTCAGGACTCTTCTGAGTATTCTGGCAGATTGCAGCAGTGCAGTGTTCTAAATGGCTTCAACCCTACCTCTGATATCCAAACTTCCCAAGCCCTTTTCTAATCCTTTTGGGACTGTTCCAAGTGCACCAACTACAATTGGTATCACTTTCACTTTCATATTCCGTAACTTTTTCAGTTTTCTGGCAAGGTCAAGATAGTTGTCCATTTTTTCATTTTCCTTTAGCTTCACCCTGTGATCTGCTGGCACTGCAAAATCCACCAGTTGACAAGTTATTTCTTTATTGTTTATCAACACTAGGTCTGGTCTTCTTGCTGGGATAAGGTGATCCGTTTTTATTTCAAAGTCCCAGAGAATTTTATGCGTTTCGTTCTCAAGAACAGATTCTGGTTTATGCATATACCATTTTGTTGTATGGTCAAAATTTAATTTTTTGCATAATACCCAGCGGATCACCTTCCCAACCCAGTCGTGTCTAGTTTTGTATTCTCGTTGTGCTAGTTTGCTACATTATTATTATTATTATTATTATTATTATTATTATTATTATTATTACTAGCAAATATATGCACCCTCCGGGTGCAAGTATTTAAGTTTTAATGTAATAGAATATATTATATTAGAAAGGCTAATGAAACTAAATAAGAATGCAGATAAAATGATTTGAAACAGAGGGGTGTATAATCGAAAAATAGAACAATTGAAACTTACTCTTCTATCACTCTCGTCTTTCATTGCTAAATTTTTCCTAATTTAATAACTTAGTTAAAATAGGAAGTAAAGAATAAAATCAGAATTATTTCTTCTCGTTAATCGATTTCTTTAAGATTTATTGAAGAGATTTTTTTATCATATTCATTAAGATAAAACCAAACAATTAGAAATCAATAATACTAAGCATATATTTATTAAAATTACATTTTTAATATCAATATGCAAATAAGCCTTCCTGTTCACACTGTAAACTGCTATTTTAGTGTATATATAAATACAATTGCATATTATTCATTTGTAGATATGATTAACAGTATTAATAATGTAAAACAATTTTATTAGAAATTGAGGTTTAAATAAAAATAAAATCATGGGGAATGTGATGTAAATAACAAAGGGAATTGTGACTTGAGAAGTAATATAGTTTCGGTTACAGACAGAAAAGCACACAATCTCCATTATAATAAGATTATTATTTTATTTTATATTTAAAATAATAATAAATAGAATACATATTATATATGAACAAACTCCTGGTCAAAACAAGTGTTAGTAAAATAAATCTATTTTATCCATTTAGCATTTTTTTTCCTTTGTTATTTTTCCTTTCAACATACATGCACACACACACACACACACACACACTCACACACACACACATACACGTATATATATATATATATATATATTATATATATATATATATATATATATCTTAGTATCTTCTTGTTTATCAATTTATCTTATTTATTTTCACATAGTCTAACGTTAGGAAAATGAATGTAGTGATCTCTTGAATTATTGATGCGATGACCTGGGTGAGTTGAAATGATGTTTCTGATCTGACACTCGGGTCATTAATGCATGAAGACTTCGTTGTCAGCCATAATCTGGTTGTTTCTGCAGTAAGTGCATTACACCCCCCCACCCACCCACTCACACATGCACTCTCATCCTCAGCCCCTTGCAGTCGCTCACAACCCCTGACACTCTATTTCTTTCTTTCTTTCTTTCTTTCTTTCTTTCTCTGCACCTACATACAACCACAAAACTCACGCAAACACTAACAGAGACACCGATATATATATATATATATATATATATATATATATATATATATAAGAAAAGGTGGAATGAAAACATCACACAATGCTGTTAAAGAAGAAAACAATTTATAATATAATCATAGCTGATATTGATCAATATTTCGATTTTACAAAAATCATCATCAGAGCTCATTCACTCCCGTAGTTGTTTGGGTCGGAGAGGAAAGTCAAAATAAGTTTACAAAACAAAAACCTTAATACTGCAAAAAACGAAAGACGTTACAATATTCACCAACGTGGGCATTTCGCGCCATATATAATAATACCTTACATTAGATCCAAATCGCTTAACATTATCTAAAATAATAACCAATTCCGCCCATAACCTTTTTTACTTTATATATAAAAACAAAACACAGTAAATATTTAATCATTTATTAAATACAGAACTTAATAATAATAATAATTAGAAATTTAAAAATAATTAATCGTAAAATAAAATATATAAAAAACTCCTTTTCTAAAATATTAACATATTCCGCTCATAACTTTTTCACTTATATATAAAAACTAATTACAGTAAATATCTAATCATTTATGAATCCCAGAACTTAAAAATAAAATTTAAATAATAAAAACATTTAATCGTAAAAAAATTCCTTTAATAAAAGTCTTTTGAATTCCAACCGTCACATTTCTTAACACCCATCCCCTTCCGTTTAAATTGTTTTCGCCTTGTTGCCAACATCTCAAAAATTCGCTACATTTATTGACAAAAGATATACATGGAACATGACCGACATATATATGGCGCGAAATGCCCACGTTGGTGAATATTGTAACGTCTTTCGTTTTTTGCAGTATTAAGGTTTTTGTTTTGTAAACTTATTTTGACTTTCCTCTCCGACCCAAACAACTACGGGAGTGAATGAGCTCTGATGATGATTTTTGTAAAATCGAAATATTGATCAATATCAGCTATGATTATATTATAAATTGTTTTCTTCTTTAATAGCATTGTGTGATGTTTTCATTCCACCTTTTCTTACTCATATTGTCGGATTAATTTCCTTTCTTTTAACTTATATATATATATATATATATATATATATATATATATATATATATATATATATATATATATATGTCGACGGTATCAGCCAGTCAGCGAGGGTGTCTATCCTCTTTACAATGGCACTAGAACAAGGAGATTGGTTTTAGCATCTGAGGTGGGGCGCCACACCTACCATCAGCTCCTTACTTTACCGCACAGATCCCTGTGCTACTCATACGATTTGGCGAGGACCGGTATCGAACTAGGAACCTTGTGGTTTCTAGCCGAACGCTCTACCGACTGAGCTAACCCGGCCCATTAAATGTATTTGACATTCTTCTCCGACCCAAACAACCACGGAGTGAATGAGCTCTGATGATGATTTTTGTAAAATCGAAATATTGATCAGTATCAGCTATGATTATATTATAAATTGTTTTCTCTTTAACAGCATTGTGTGATGTTTTCATTCCACCTTTTCATACTTTTTCATATATATATATATATATATCATGCACTTCTGTCTTTATCATATGTCTTTCTCTTTCTCTTTGCCTATCTTAGTTTGTTCAGATCTCTCTCTCTCTCTCTCTCTCTCTCTCTCTCTCTCTCTGTATATATTACATATATAGTGTGGGATGGTCACTGTTTCAGCTTTTGTTGGAAAGGTGTACAAACGCTCACACGTCCGCATTGATCAAAAATTACACATTCATAGAACAATGTATTATGTGTGAGACCAGTTACCCCGCATACATAACCTTTATGCTGCCCATAAACGTTCACATACATTCAAAATACCACCACATACATACGCACATCACTTCATCCAATCATACACATCCTATGTCTTTAGGAATTTTCTGAAATTCTTTGCAATTTTTCGATTTTCCTTGCATTTGTAACATCTTCACTTGACGATTGCCTTCATGAAACCAATATGGTCGTGAATGTTCCTTTGTCACCAAATAAATAATAAATATGTAAAACCTTTATATATTTATTTTATTATATTATATATATATATATATATATATATATATATCCGTTCTTGCTCAGTCGGTAGATCGTTCGTCTAGGTACCGGGTTTGGTTCTGGCCATCGCCAATTCAGCGTATGAGTAGCACAGGGATCTCTCCAGTAAAGTGAGGAGCTGATGGTAGGTCTGCCGCTTTCCCTCAGACGCCAAAACTTTGTCTTGCGCTGTCTGGTTGATACTGACTTTAGGCAATCCCGATTACTTTACTTACTTTATATCTACTAGCAAATATATGCACCCTCCGGGTGCAAGTATTTAAGTTTAAATGTAATAAAATATTAGATTAAATCAGAAAGGCTAAGGAAACTAATTAAGAATTCAGATAAAAAGATTTGAAACGGAGGGGGTATAATCGGAAAATAGAACAACTGAAATTCACTCTTTCATCACTTCCGTTTTTCAATGCTAAATTTTCCTAACTTAACTATTTAGTTGAAATAGGAAGTAAGAAATAAAATTACAGTTATTTCTTCTTGTTAATGAATTTTATTTAAGATTATTGAAGAGATTTTTACTCATATTCATTAAGATAAAACCAAACAATTAGAAAATCAATAATACCAAGCACATTTTTTATTAAAATCAGTTTTTTTAATATCAATATGCAAATTAGCTTTACGTTTACACTGAAAACTGGTATTTTGTTTATATATAAATACAATTGCACGTTATTAGTATTTAGGTAAGGCCAACAGTATTAATAATGTCAAACAGTTTTATTATTAATTGAGGTTTAAATAGAAATAGAATAATGGAGAATGTGACATAAATAACTAAGGGAATTGTGATTGAGTAGTAATATAGTTTCGGTTACAGACAGAAAAACACACAATATCCATTATAATAGAGGTATGCATGGTAATGTATTTAAGTGAAACACGGTGGGTTGAAAATTCAAATATATATTGAATTCTGCTTTCTCAGTCTGGGTATGGATAGGAATCTCATCAGGGACATTCATGCAAATCCAGAACAAAAATGTGTCTTGTGCAATCTGGAATAAAGTCTGTAAGTCAGCTTGCTGGTCTTAAGAGAATATTGGTGGTGCACAAGTATCACATTTTATCACTTTGATCCATCTGATACAACGGGAACGACGTCCTTCCTATGTCATATTTGCATCAAGCTTTATGGATCTGCGGCAGGATTGATGATTCATTTGAGGACTCATGACAGGTTCTGTGTTGGAGGTCTGTGAGGGAAGGAAGGCAGTGATCTGTAAATATTATGCTATTGCTATCTATCTATCTATCTATCTATCTATCTATCTCAGTCTGTTCTTATCAATCAAAAACATTAGGAACTGTAAACATAGGAACTAGAGGAAAATACAATGAATAATTCTCATTATTTATCCCATAAACTGTGTTGGAGCTTTTTGTATTTATATTTTTTACCAACCCTTCCGCACGAGCAGGATGTGACACAAGGTCAATTTCTTAAGCGGAGTTTAACAGGTTTGAATTCAGAGTTTTCCTTCTCCTAGACTGGTTACATAGCCATGGTTAAAGAGCCCAGTCTTCCCTACTATTTATCCATAGCTGGAGGGAGAGTAGGATTCATACCTTTCCCAAGGGTATAAGCGCTAAGTGAAATGCAATTACCACGTCCAGGATTTGAACTCGGGGCGACGAGTCCATTTCCCATTACTTTAACCAGCTTTTTGTATATAAGATGTGCTCCAATTCTCACCCTGAATTTACCAACTAGCCGAGGTCACGTGGTCTATTCCTCCGCCAATCAGCAGTTCAGCTGATTAACTACTTAAACACTGATTCTTTCACAGTATATTTGCGACCATTGACGAAGAAACTTACAATACTCAGGATCTTTACCTGAGAAGATTACCAAATTATTTTCTGATGGACAAGCACTCTGCTTGAAGGCCAAAGGATGGCCCCTAAAAAATTAACAAACTTCATTTGTCATGGGACGCTACTCATATTACTTGGTCACGAATACCCTGGCGGAGCGATCTCTATCCAGATGTGGTTTTAAATCAAAATAATGTTTTCCTTCTCCTAGACTGGTTGTCATAACAAGGTTAAAGAGTTCAATCTGCCCTACAATTTACCCATAGCTGGGGGTGGAATAGTTGGATTCGTACTTTTCCCAAAGGAAATGTGAAATGTAAAACAGCCGCGTCCAGGACTTGAACTCAACACGCCGTTGTGACTAACGAGAAGAAAGTCCGTTTGGTTAGAATTCAGAGTTTTCCTTCTCCTGGACTAGTTGCGGACATGCGGCAGGATTGATGAATCATTTGTGGGCTCATGAGAGGAAAGGTTCTGATGGTGGGGTTATTGGATTGTGAGGGACGGCAGTGATCTGTAAGGATTAGGCTATTGCTATGTAAGTGAATCGGTAAGAGAAAGAGAATGAGTGAAGTTTTTCCTCTTTTCTGTCCGTTTAAAAGTCTTTAATTAATAAAGAACGTTTTTTTCTTTTAGGTTCGTTCAAATCCTAAAATCAGATAAAATCGATTAAATGTTATGACACAATGATTTCATGGTCGTTCTTTGCTCAATTGAAAATTTATATTTCTTCTTCTTCTTCTTCTTCTTCTTCTTCTTCTTCTTCTTCTTCTTCTTCTTCTAAGTTTTTTCTACATCATCATCATCAAGCAACATCATCCTCATCATCATCAAAGTTCTTCTTCTTCTTCTTCTTCATCATCATCATCATCATCATCATCATCATCAAAGTTCTTCTTCTTCTTCTTCTTCTTCTTCTTCTTCTTCTTCATCATTCATCATCATCATCATCAAAGTTCTTCTTCTTCTTCTTCTTCTTCTTCATCAAAGTTCTTCTTCATCTTCTTCTTTTTCTTCTAATCATCATCATCATCTAAGTTGTTGTTGTTGTTGTTTTTCTTCTTCTTCATCATCATCATCATCTAATTTCTTCTTCTTCTTCTTCTTCTTCTTCTTCTTTTTCTTCATCATCATCATCTAATTTCTTCTTCTTCTTCTTTGTTCTTCTTCTTCTTCTTCATTCCTTTGTTTTTTCCTTTTCTTTTCCTTTTTTCTATTTTCATTCCTTAACTTCTTTCTTCCTTCTTTTTTACCTTAATTCCTTCATTTTTCTTCTTTTTTCTATCTCCCTTCGTTGTTTCTTTCTTTTCATCCCTTTTTCTTCTTCATTTCTTTCTTCTTTTTTATGTTTATTCCCTGTTTATCTTTTTTTCTCTTCCTTTTTTTTCTATCACCTTTAAATTTTTCTTTCTTCTTTCTTTCTTTCTTTTTTCTATTCTTTTTCTTTTTTTTTTTTCTTTCTTTCTTTTCTTTTTTTTTTTTATATACCTTTTGGTTTCTTTTTTTAATTTTTTTTCTTGCTTTGTTTTTTTTCTCTCTCTCTTTCTTTCTTTCTTTCTTTTCTTCTTTCTTCCTTCATTTTCTTTCTTTTACTTTTCCTTTTCCACTCTTTCATTTATTTCTTCTTCTTTTCTATCTTACTTCCTTTCTTCTTTCTACTTTTCTGTCTTCAGCCATAGTTTTCTTTCTTTTTCTATTTTCCTTCCTTCATTCTTTCGTTATTTTTCCCTTCTTTTCTCTTTCATTCTATCTTCATTTCTTCCCCAATCATTGCTTCCTTCTTTCTTCTTTATCATCATCAAAGTTCTTCTTCTTCTTCTTCTTCTTCTTCTTCTTCTTCTTCTTCTTCTTCTTCTTCTTCTTCTTCTTCTTCTTCTTCTTCTTCACCTTCATCCTCATCATTATCTAACCCCATGTTTTCTTTTTTTTTCTATTTTCATTCTTTAGTTATTTTTTCCTTCTTTTCTCTTTCTTTCTTTCTATCTTTATTTCTTCCCCAAATGTTCTTCCTTCCCTTCCTTTCTTTCTTTCTTTTATTTTCTTTCCCAGATCATTTCCGCCATCTTTTACTTCCACTCAACTCGTAATGTCCTTCACTCCCACCCCACCCCCTTTTCTACACCCCACCGCTCCCCCTTTTTACCTCCTCCCCCCACTGCCCACTAAGCCCCTTATTTACTTACATTACTTCCCTTCTCACAAAGCCCCCGAAAATAAACAAAACAAACACAATACTACTTATCCTTTTTTCATCATCCTCGACGTGGGGGTGCGTGACCCCTTTTTTCTGCCAACCTCGCTCGCCCCATCCCCTAAGAGGCTTCATTTTCTATTTGCCTGCTTTTATCTCCTTCCCTAATCGCTAATAATTGTGTTGAAATCTTCTTAAAATAAATTCCAAAATCGAATCAATTTTTCGGATTTTCCTCTCCAAGAAAACCGGACACGTGAATAAAAAGAAAAATCGAGTAGAAACATACAATAACATATAAAAACAGCCACAATAACGCATTCTGTAAATGTTTCTTGGCTCTTGTCAAGCCGGTTTGCGCTGCTTCGTAGTCTAAGCACACGCGCCGGTGTAGCAGGCTAACTATCAAGTGTATTAAGAAAATGGCAAGGTTACTTGGCACTGATCGGGATTGATTCACGTTAGATAAGCACAAACACATACAGATTGCGAGAGGCGCCTACGTTGGTTTGATCATGTCAAGAGGGTGGCGAATTAGTAGAAGGCTCCCCGACGCCAACGCTTCAAAGACGTCTTCAATAAAAGACATGAACACATGCCACATCAACACACACACACGCATACACTCTCTCTCTCACCCCCCATATATATATATATATATATATATATATCTTATTATAATGGAGATTGTGGGTTTGTCTGTCTGTAACCGAAACTATATTACTATACAAGTCACAATTCCCTTAGTTATTTACACACATTCTCCATGATTTTATTTTTTATATAAACCTCAATTATTAGTAAAATTGTTTTACATCATTAAGATTGTTAACAATATCTACATACTAATAACATGCAATTATATTTATATATTCAACGAAAAATAGCGGTTTACAGTGTGAATGGGAAGGCTAATTTGCATATTGATCTTAAAAAATTTGATTTTAATAAATATATGCTTAGTATTATTGATTTCTAATTGTTTGGTTTTATCTTAATAAATATGAGCAAAAATCTGGGGATAAATCTTAACAGAATCTATTAACATAAAGAAATAACTGTAATTTTATTCTTTTCTTCCTATTTTAACTAAATAGTTAAATTAGGGAAATTTACCACTGAAAGACGGGAGTAAGGGAAAATGGTGGAACAGTCAGTTTCAAAGTTGTTCTATTTTCCGATTATACCCCCTCTGTTCCAAATATTTTTATCTGAATTCTTATTCAGTTTCATTAGCCTTTCTAATTTAACATGATATTTTATTATATTAAAATGTAATACTTGCACCCTACGGAGGGTGCATATATTTGCTAGTGTTTATAATAAATATATATATTGTTTGGGATTTAGTATGAAGCATTGAGCATGAAATATAAGAAACTCAATTTTTTATGTTAAGTTTCGTTTTATTTCGTTACATTTTCGGGTCCGCTCTTCATCTGAACGTATATCTATCTATCTATCAATTTATCTATTTATCTATCTATCTATTTATCTCTCCCCCCCCCTCTCTCCTCTCTCTCTCTATATATATATATATATATATATATATATATATATATATATATATGGTATTTGTGGAAAAAGTGACTTACTAGTGAAAATGGTCACAGTGGTTAGTCGATTCAAGTTTCAAAATGATAAGGCAGCGATATAACAAATATAAAGTGCTCAATACGTTAGTAGAACAGCCGTGTACCTTTATGATAATATATATATATATATATATATATATATATATATATAAATTATAAATTATATTTTTGCTTGAAGGCAATTACAATGCATGTATCACATAAGGCCTGGTTTGTTGTTGTTATACACTCAACGTCCCCTTACCTATTACGGTAGAGGCGTGTAAGTATCATTGACAAGGTTAATTTCGCGGGATTGTTCGCTGTGTACTGTGGCCGCGGCAATATGCTCTCAGACTATGCCTGCTGAGGTCCGGTTTCGATTTCTGTCGGAGGGAAGTCGTTAGTATACATCGCTGATGAGACTTAATAAAGTCGAAACCGTCTGTTCGATGTTCTACACACCGAGCGATCCTTTGCCGAGATTACACTTGTCAAGTTCCTCTTCTATAAAAAAAAGTATCGAATTTTATGCGATACATGCATTGTAATTGCCTTCAAGCAAATATATAATATATATTTATTCAACAATGCTTCTAAAAACAAACATCCACAAATCTTATATATATAATATATATATATATATATATATAATATATATATTATCATAATGGTACACGGTAATAACCTACTCGAGTTTCACCATAAGGATCTTCAGGGTTAAATGTATTTTTTCGCGATAAACGGTTGATTATAAGTCCGCGGTCGAAGAACGCTGATTTAAAATTCAAAAAGAGCGGAAGTTGCATTTTTTCAAAGGATCAAATTATAAACATTGTTAGAAATCCGCTTTGGGCTATTGTTTTAATAGTTTATGACAATGATGAGGATTGTCTATATTATTATAGAGTCTGTAGTGATTAAACGTGGTTTTATTAATGTATGTCTAAAGTTATTTATTTTAATTAAAGCCAATAGAATGTGTATATATGTATACACACATGGAGATGTATTTTTACCATTTCAATGGTCTTATTATTGTGAAACTTGTATCAACTATATATATATATATTATATATATATATATATATTAATTGTAAAATTCACCGTTCTGGCGTGTAGCTAACCCTCACTTTATTTACAAAAGTTTGAGGACTCTAGTGAATTCATTTCCGCTTAGAAATGTATCAATTAAATATTCTCCTATATTTGACAGCTGCCTCTGGCCGCACGGGTAAGAGGCTTGGTGAACAAAAGTTCATTAGGGTCTCAAACCGGCAGGGGTAGCTGTTAAGATATAACCACACTGATGAGAGGTGAAACCTTGAAACACGTGTCTGTGGATTACTTATATATATATATATGTAACGATTAGAATCCCCACCGGTCAGCTAGGCAGTTAGGGTTCGAATCACACACAAAGTGACTTCCAGTCTATAACTCTGCTGATGAGGCATAATAGACCGAAATGTACATACAGAGAATGACATTTTCTCGATTTGTTTACGCTTTACATTTGAACAGATATATTCGCCTAATTCATTAATTATCAACTAATTAATTTTCAAATTAGGTATGACTTCAATTAAGCACATATTCTCCCCAAAATTGTCGGCTATCGCCATATCAAAAAAACTGTTTGCGTATACTCATATATATATATATATATATATATATATATATATATATAAGGACCTATAGGAGTCAGGTATCTCTTCAAGATAATTCTGACTCAGAATTATCCTGAAAGCCATTTGTGTGAAACCTAGGTAGATAGTACCTGACTCCTATAGGCCCTTATAATCATGCTCTACTTAATGTATTGAGCACTTTTTACATATAAAAACTTAGAAACTTTCCCGGTATTTTTTTTTCGTG
>CM042182.1:4616042-4628542 GCA_023376005.1 Doryteuthis pealeii | reverse complement strand
ATGACAATAGTCCGAATAATACAAATAATACAAATTATCAAGCCTCATCTCAAAAATGTAAGAAAATAATGTAGATAACAATAAAGATGATGACAATAGTCCGAATAATACAAATAATACAAATTATCAACCCTCTTCTCAAAAATGTAGAGAAATAATGTAGATAACAATAAAGATGATGACAATAGTCCGAATAATACAAATAATACAAATTATCAACCCTCTTCTCAAAAATGTAGAGAAATAATGTAGATAACAATAAAGATGATGACAATAGTCCGAATAATACAAATAATACAAATTATCAACCCTCTTCTCAAAAATGTAGAGAAATAATGTAGATAACAATAAAGATGATGACAATAGTCCGAATAATACAAATAATACAAATTATCAACCCTCTTCTCAAAAATGTAGAGAAATAATGTAGATAACAATAAAGATGATGACAATAGTCCGAATAATACAAATAATACAAATTATCAAGCCTCATCTAAAAGATTCAGAGAAATAATGTAGATAACAATAAAGATGAGGACAATAGTCCGAATAATCCAAATTATCAAGCCTCATCTCAAAAATTCAGAGAAAAAATCATGGACATAATGATCACAGCAAAGACTTTTGAAGGTAGAGTCTTTTTTTAAAAAACAAACATGGTTGAATTCAGTAACTTTGTCTAACACACTAGCAAGGGCGATCAAGTTTCCTATTTTATTTTATTTATTAATATTCTATTGAATTCATTGCTTCTTATAAAACTGTTAGCACCCTGAATGCACTCGTCAAATACGAAAATAGATAACATTACCGTATGCCATTGTCACGTGGCGGACGTTGATTGGCCGACGGGAACATAATAGAGAAAAACCCGGATGTCAAATAGTCGAGACGCAATGGAGGCTTTATCATCAATGAACAACGTAACAGTGTTTTCCGGCTCTAGTCTAAATGGCCATTAATACGTTCTTACAAAGTTGACTTTAAGAATTTGTTGTGTTGACGGTAGCAAATGTTATTGAAGAAGATTTTATCGCTTAGTAGAGATTAAATAAGGGCTTGAGAAAAACCGGAAGCCATTTTGTGTCCTATGTGAGAAAATTGACTAACGCAGTATTAAAGAAATAAGAGTATAATTTTAAATTTCTTCTGACGTGATTTCATTCACTTTTCTTTTCATTTCATATAGTTTCAATGCTCTTGTTTGTTTTGTTTTATGGCATATCAACCCCGGTGGGTCATTTAAGACCGACTAAGTTTTGGATTCGTAGCAATAGTTTGGTACAAAATAATTGTATATGTATATATGTGTATTATTCCTACATATATTATTTTGAAATCAGGTCAGCTTCTTGAACAAATCAAAAATATTCCGTGTAGCAATCCAGAAATTTTGGATTCCCAAGTTTTAATTACTGTTTTAATTATTAAAATAGTCTTAATTATTGTTATAAAATTCTAATATATTCAATTTGATTTAATTCTAATATATTTAATATATTTAATATATTTAATATATTACATATATAATATTATACATATATAATATTTATAATAATAATAATAATAATAATAATAATAATATATAATATTAGTTCATATATAATATTAGTGAAAGAACACTGTACGTTGGATTACTATTACTTTTTCTAGTATACTAGTGCCAACCATACACATTAATAATAATATATAATATTATATATATAATATTATATGGGAGTAAATATGGAAATAAATCCGACAATATTAAGAAATTTGAAAGAACAAGTGTTCCAAAAATGAGGTGAACTTATTGATAAATAAATTCATCTTATTTTTGGAACACTTGTTTTTTCAAATTTCTTAATATTGTCGGATTTATTTCCATATTTACTCCATATAATATTATATATATATTATATATATTTATATTACTATATTATATATATATATACACACACACACACATATATATATATATATATATATATATATATATATATATATATATATATATATATTATTTAATTATTTAATTCAAATATATTATTGTAATAATATTCTAATATATTCTATTTATTGTAATAAATTTTCTAATAATAATAATAATTGAAATAGTCTTAATTATTGTTTTAAGAGATTTTTACATGTTATTTTGTTTTTGTTTTTTTTTGGGGTTTTTTTTTTGTTTTTTGACGAATTTTGTTGTACAATAGCAATTTTTAATGCGGAAATAAATTTGGGAATAACCAAAATTCATTGGAAAATTCAGCAAACATGATGAAATAGAAATAATAATTTGTATGGAAAGTAAGGACCTACGTAAATCAAATTGTCTTGAAATCAAGTGACAGCAAAATAGTTATTTCTCTGGATGTTTGAGATGAGGCTGGATGATTAGTATTATCAGCGTTATTGTCCTCATCTTCATTGATATATGTACAACGTTTCGGCCGATGTGCCCTCCGGCCTTCTTCAGGTATTTCTTCTCGGACTCGGGAACCTTTTCGGACTCGGGAACATTCTTGTCGTAATCGGGAACCTTCTTGTCGTAATCGGGAGCCATCACGGAACTTTGAACCTAACCCTTTATTCAATCCACGGGGATATCCTGTTCTCGTTCCGCTAACCATAGCTGGGGTAGAGGCGTTAAGCTGTGTTAATTATTATTCTATGTTACTGCTGCCCTTGACCAGGATTGAACCTGCAGTCCAGAGATAACTGTCACTTAGAACTGTCTTAACCTAACTCCTTTATCCACTGGGCATGTGTCCAATTGGACAAAGCAAAAAAGTTACCGTTAAACTTCTAAAAGGTAAGTCTCCCGGGAGCACATTGAGTATTTTAATTTTAACGGCATATCAACCCGTCCAGAGTTATATCATGCCTAGTGGTTGGGGTGTTATACATATTGTGCATTCATATATATACTTTTAGTAATTGGTTTTAACAATGTGTTAGCATTATTGGGGATTATATTGTATGGCATTGATTTGTTTCATGTCTATATTCTATGGTATAATTTTATTTCCCTCAAAAAGGAGAAAATATCCCCAATGTTAACATTTTCAAATAGATCCTTCATATTGTTATGGTTTCTGATGAGAGCAAAAAATCTGCATTCCATCAATAAGTGTTTAACTGTCAGGGGTGTTTGACATGTTTCACATTGTGGTTGTTGTTCTTGTTTGAGTATATAAGAGCGTGTTAGTTTTGTATGACCAATACATAATCGGGACATAATGACTTGTTCCTTTCTAGACTTCCTTAAAGTCGGTGTGCAGCCTCCCAAAGTGGGTTTGATTAGGAAGAGTTTATTGTGGATACAGTTATTCCAGTGTTTCTGCCATTTTGTATGAAGGAATCTATTAATTTTAGGTTTCAAGTCAGTATATGGTATCTGGAGCTTGTCAGTGATTAAATCTAGAGCCGATTTAGCTGCAGAGTCAGCTCTTTCATTCCCCCTCACTCCTATATGACTTGGTATCCAGCATATAATAATCTCCTTAGAGTTAGACATTGAGTCTAATCTATTCAGGAGATGAGAGGGTCTTACAGTTTTTTTTATTTCTTAATGATAGTAGGACTGAGAGCGAGTCTGAAAAGATGATATATTTTGTGTGTTTATTTTCAGAGATGATGTCAAGTGCTATATCGACTCGGGTCGACGTGTCTGTTTCCTACGACGATACCCATTACATGACGAGCGTCTCCCCCAAACACACCTAGTATCATGCAAGTGTTTTGCATTTCAACAAGATAATATCTCATTTTGTTGTGAATGATTTCAAGGACCACCAACTTGAAAAGATCAAACGTGGCAGTCATATCGTGAAATCTACGTCATTTATCGTGTTGAATCAAAATTTCAAAGTGTGTAATATTGTCTTCTGTTGTTGATGAACGTGGGGGCACGCGACCGTAGGCTAGACCTTTTTAGATTAGTACGCAACTCAGGGAACACGACTACAGCCGATAAGCTCTTTCTCTTTGCCATACACAGCAATAAATTCAAAATGAATTTCAAATCGATCTTCGTCCTTGGCCTACAAAAATCCGATTACACTTCAAGCATCTACATTTTTTACACTATTTGATGACGGCAGTAATATTTGCTGTGACGTCACACTTCTGTGTTTTTTCCGCTCTTTTATGGACGTAGCAATCGATGATGAACGTGAGGCACTCGACCATAGACTAGACCTTTTAGATTTGTACACAACTCAGGGAACACAACTACAGCAGATATCCGCTTTTTATCGCATTATATGTTTCCCATACACAGCAATAAATTCACTGTGAATTTTCGGCAGATCTTCGTCCTTCGCCTACAAAAATATAATTACATTTCACACCTCTACGTTTCTTAAACTCTTTGATGGAAGCAGCCATCTTTGGTATGACGTCATATTTGTAGGCGTTTCAATATTAAATCATTTTTCTTAAATAAATAAAGGAAATACAATTTTGATTGGATAAAATTGATTTAATTTCAATTACCAACACGTGTTTCGGACAGGAGTTTGTATGTATTTATGTGGTATATTTAAGACAAAAATTCGCTGGCCACTGTTTAGAGACACCTGTTCTAGAATCCAGGATTAGATCTTCAGAAAACAAAACAAAAACTAAAAAAATAAATAAATATGTAGCCCGTCCCAAAATAGTTGACATGCGCATAAAGAATATCGGACACTCAATATCTTCTTTAATTTTTTTTTTTTTCTAAAAAAAAAAGGCCGAAATTGCATAAAGATTTCCCCATAAAATAGCCCGATCGGATCGGAACATTGGCCCTGAGTTGGCAATATGAAAGTGTGTGTGGGGGGAGGGGGTGGGTAGCAAATAAGATGGACGCAGTTGTCCTTCGCCCCACCCCCCAGGCTAATACAATCGATCAAATTTAATGCCAAAAAAGGGTAACATGCGTAAAACGAGATTTACCGAGTGCAATAAAGAAAAGAAAATACAATTCCTGCTAAAATTACTTTCACTCTTGGATTTGTTATGATCTACACCCTGGAATTTAATGATGATGTAAACCAAGTTTGGAGTAAGTGATATATATATATATATATATATATATATATATATATATATATATATATATATATTATATTAAAATAAGTGTATTTTGGCAGCATTTTTTCTTTTATACAAGTTTCGTTAAACTGTACAGACAATTCCTGTCGGACAAGTTTTTCATTGATCCGTTCCAATTTTCGGGGCATCTTTCTGGTGTCGGGTTGTAACTGGTATAACAGTCCCCCAAATGTTTCCAAACGAGCGCTTTCGGCAATACAATTTGCCATCCTCCGGTGTGAAATGATGGTAGGATTTCGTGTCTCGTTTTTAACGAGAATGAGTAGTAGCAAGGAATTAGAAGTGGGAGGTAATAACCATTGGTAGTAGGAGGTTGTAGGAATGGTAGTGGTTGTCCGACAGGAATTGTCTGTACAGTTTAACGAAACTTATATATATATATATATATATGTATATATATATATATGTGTGTGTGTGTGTGTGTGTGTGTGTGTGTGTGTGTGTGTGTGTGTGTGTGTGTGTGAAGAAAAGGAAGTGAATCCGACGGTATGTAGTGTATTAAGAAAAATTGAAAAAAACACAGGTTTAAATGAGTTAAGTGGTGAGTTTATTGGTCGACGCTGCAGTGTTTCGATCTAATTAATAGATCAAAACACTGCAGCGTCGGCCAATAAACTTACCACTTTTTTATTGGTTGTTGCGCCTTCTTGTGTTTCCCTTGATCTTCTTATCTAGATGTGTGCTTTGCCTCCTGGCGCTCGACCACTTTATTCTCATTTCCACAATACTAACAAGGGACTAACTATATATATATATATATATATATATATATATATATATATATATATATATATATATATATATATATGTTTTGGCCATCTGGCCATCTTTTTAATATCTTTGGTGGATTGCTACACCAATTCCATCCGGATATTAAAAAGATGACCAACAGTTAGAAAGGATCGAACAAAAACTCTTCTGACAAGAATTGTCCGTAGAGTTTAATAAAACATGTTTAAAAGACAATTTTTTTTTTTTTTTTTTTTTTTTTTTCAACAAAAAAATTTCATTTAACTAGAAATGCCATAACAAGACGACTTCAGTTCCAGTGATCTTTTGAAAAAGAGATTTTATCTCGAAAATTCAAGAATAAAATACAGGTTAACACACAACACCATTGTTACATTATTCTTTACACCTGCATTGTGATAGCCTTCAAAATCAACCTCCAAACCAATATATACACAATGATTCAAGCAAATTATAAAAGTCTCTTATATATATATATATATATATATATATATATATATATATATATATATATATGAAAAAAATCAATTATTTATTCCTATTTTGCTCCGTATATATGTGTATGTGTACAAAAATAACCCTACATGTGTGGAGGGTTTCGTTAAATACATATCAATTTATTTTGTATTGACCGTTTCATGATCTCTTTGTATCGTGACGACCCGACACTGTTATGCGTTAGTGATACACATTTCAAATTAGCTGTGGCTCTTTTAGTAAGGTATTTGACTCAGGTATCATAGGTTATTTAGGTTTTTATGAGTGAACCCATTTTTTCCATGCTATTTCAAACATTTTGACAAACAGTTTGATATTAAAGCCATTTGAAGTTTAGTGCTTGAAAACGTTTGATCCATTTATATATTCGTGCATTTCTATTATCAACGTGTCCGATACGTTTATTTTATTTTTTTTTTTTACTTTTTTATTTTTCAATCCTTTTTGTGTTGATGGATTTTGCATTTCTGTTTGAAGTTTCATATAAATATAGATATATATACTAGCTGAGCTACCCAGCGTTGACTGGGATTTAGACAAAACGTGGGTCACTCATTCAGCTCTGGGTAGATAATTGAGATTAGGGAAAAGGATGTTAGCAAAGCGAATAAATAAAATACAACCGGACGAAACCTTAAAATCTTTTTTCTTTTTTTTCTTTTTATTTTTTTGCTTTCTAAAAAACGGAATGTTTGACCTCATTTAAGCTACGGGTTGTTGGTTGTGAAATTTAACATAGAAATACATTTCAAATTCTCCCAGCTCTCTCTCTCTCTCTCTCTCTCTCTCTCTCTCTCTCTCTCTCTCTCTCTCTCTCTCTCTCTCTCTCTTTTCTGCATTCCAGAGAAACTAACGTTATATAACGAAGAGGGAGTCAAGAGATACACAGAGGGTAAGAAAGAGATAGACACAGAATAAAGTAAGAGATTGGTCGGTTTTTGACTTACAAATTACGACTAATTAGAACAAATTAAAACAGATTTTATCAAACATAATTCAATCCTAAAAGTAAGGAATAATTTAGTATAATTTTTGTGTCATTAAACTAAACAGTAAAAAAGCCTTTAGGAAGCAAAGGTTGATTAACTCAGCTTTAGTATGATGATAGATAGATAGATATTCTAGCAGTTATATAGTGTTGACTGGGATTTAAAAACTTTCATATAAATATAGATATATCTACTAGCTGAACTACCCGGCATTGACTGGGATTTAAAATGTCAAAAATAAATCCCTTATTTATACTAGCAAGAATTTTTATTTTTTCAATCCTTTTTGTGTTGATGGATTTTGAAGTTTCATATAAATATATGTATATCTACTAGCTGAACTACCCGGTATTGATTGGGATTTAAAATGTTAAAAATAAATCCCTTATTTATACTAGCAAGAATATGCGCCCACCGAACAGTTCTTTTGTGGTCCTAGGCTGGTCACGGGACCGAATGTGGCAATATAATGGTTTGGGTACCAAATGTGGTACTGAGCTAGTGTTGTATACCCTTTCTTTACTTCTATTATTCTTTTGCTCAGCTTTGGTATCTTACGCTCTTCTTCTAGCGTCTCTTCTAACGTCTCTGTTCTTGCTCAAATGAATGTAAGGCTAAACAAATCGAGAAAATGTCAATCCCTGAATGTACATTTCGACCTATTAGGTTTCATCAGCAAGGTTATAGACACTGGAGACGGCTCCGTGTGTGACTCGAAACCTCGACTGTCAACAGTGTAATGGTTAGAGACTTCGCCTGTCAGCTTGACAGTCGAGGTTTCGACTCACACACGGAGCAGTCTCCCATGTCTATAACCTTGCTGATGAAACCTAATATGTCGAAATGTACATTCAGGGATTGACATTTTCTCGATTTGTTTAGCCTTACATTTGAACATATATGCCCACCTAAATTCATTAATTATTTACTAATTAATTTTCAAAATTAGGTATGACTTCAATTAAGCACATATCCTCCAAATATATATATATATATATATATATATATAATATATATATATATATATGACTTACATATATGAAGAAAAAGTGGGAGTAAATCCGTCAACATGTAATGTTGTAAAAATTAAAAAATCACAAATTTCATTAACGAATTATGTTTAATAAGCCTACGTTTCAGTGTTTCGGTCTGTTTAACAAACCTTCTTCAGGACTTAAATCAAATCAACGAAAGCCCTGATGAACGTTTGTTAAACAGACTGAAACACTGAAACGTAGGCTTATTAAACATCATTCGTTAATGAAATTTTGTTTTTTTCAATTTTTACTATTTTTTATTATGCATATTTATAATCTCCGGAATAGGATCGGTCACCCACAATACCACAGATTATCAGGCAAAAACACTACCCCTCCCCACCCACTAGGTACAATTAGTGATGCTCACATTAAAAATTCACCCGCAGCATTCTTGTGCAGCTCCCATCTAGTTTATTTTCTAGTCGCTTAGTTAGGGTCCAGGTGGTGCAGCCATACAGCAGTACTGATATGACAACGGCCTGGAAGAACCGTCTCTTTAACTTGTCTGTGAGGTTGGATTTCCATATGATCGATAGTTTATTTATAGCGGCCCATGCTTTTCCTATACGTGCACTAACGTCATTTTCTGTGGAGGAGATGTTACTGCCTAAGTATCTAAATTGTTCTACAGAGTTTAGGAGTTTGCCGTCGATGGTTGAGATGTCGCTTTTGTTTCTGAAAGACATGAACTCGGTTTTATCAGAGTTCACGTACAGGCTGACATTTCGTGCTGCCTTTTCTAGGCTGTGTAGTAAGGATTCGGCTTATACCTAAAAAGACTAGAGAAACACCTTTCCACAAATAATATTAAACCAACATGCCCGCTCCCCATCTCTAAAATAATTAAAATATGTAATCTATGTACATCCCACTGATACTTCCAATTTGACAACATAACTTATATTCAAATATATAATTTGTACACACACACAAACACACACACAGATACACACACACACACACATATATATATATATATATATACGTTTTAAAAACAAATGGCTTAAAATCTTCCGACTGCAGTTTCTCGCAGTAGCACGAATCTTCAGGGAATTTAACAAAATCTAGTTGTAAATATATTTGTTTGCTTCGTGGATTTACAAGTAACTGTCATATATATATATATATATATATATATATATATATATATATATATATATATATATGAGGAGTGGAGATTTTTACTATAAATGTCAATATGTCAATAAAGCTCTGAAGAAGCTTCATCCAAAATGAGGCGAAACATCAATAGAATTTATGCTGTCTGTGTTGTTATATCCACACTTTCCTCTATTCTTCAACCACACACACACACACACACACACACACAACACACATACAATATATATATATATATATATATATATATATATATATATATATATATATATATATGAAAAGTAAATGGTAGTGAATCCGACTGTATGAATTAAACATTTTTAGAAAAAACAAACAAATGATGTTATAGTTCGCTGACAGAAATCTGTTTCGACCTTTTATTAAAGCGGTCTTCATCAAGAGCGAAATATTTGTGATAGAGACGGAATAAGTAAACCGTTAAAAACAGGAGAGGTACAAACGAACGTTCATGTTCGGAGCCGGAATTTTGTTTTAATTTTGAAAATACATATCGTGTTAAAAATAAAATAATTTTTTTTTTTTTTTAAATCAAAAGCATTATAATCCACAAGAAAACTCAATAGAGTTTGTTGTAAATATATAAAAATGTATAAAAAAGTAGAAAGAATGTTCATGATTCCAGCCACAAAAAAAAAGTTAACAGTCCACAGCACAATTGAAGAAAGGTTGAAGAAAATTTTCAAAGGATTTGTAATGTTGACAAATCCGTAGTGTTGTAGATTATATTAACCTCCGGAAATGTAGAAATCCAGATATTTTGTTTTTTCAATTGAAAATAAGTTCGTTTGTACCCCTCCTGTTGTTAACGGTTTACTTATTCCGTCTCTCCATCACAAATATTTCGTTCTTGATGAAGACCACTTTAATAAAAGGTCGAAACAGATTTCTGTCAGCGAACTATAACATCATTTGTTTGTTTTTTTTCTAAAAATGTTCAATTCATATATATATATATATACGCCCATATCGATAGCATAAAACTACCAAAGATTGTGGGTGATTACAGACCTGGCTATATGTATGGAACTGTTAAAATCCATTAAAAAAATTACCCCCTCCGACCTATCATTTCTCAAGTCACTACCCCTGTATACCATTTAACAAAATATATTAACCAACTGATCACGCCATATATGCCCTCTAAATACAGTCTTAAATCCACAAATGTACTCATGGAAATTTTACAAACCTCTACTCCTAACAACCAACTGATCGCATCGCTCGATGTAGAAAATCTGTTTACTAACGTCCCTGTAAAAGAAACTATCGACATCATCATAAAAAATATCTACAATAATCCCGAATATCCACCACTTAAAATTAATCCTAACATCCTAAAAAAGCTCCTCCTCCTTTGCACAACCGAAGTCCCTTCTACAACCACCAAGGCAGCCTATACATCCAAAAAGATGGCATCTCTATGGGGTCAGTTTTTTGGACTTACTTTCAGTAACTTTTATATGGCACACTTAGAAAACAAAGTTTTCAATATCATTAACAAACCTAGAATCTATGCCCGTTATGTTGATGATATCCTCCTCCTTGTTAATAACGAAAATGAACTACTTGAACTAAAAAGAACATTCCAACAGAATTCCGTATTAAACTTCACCTATGAACTTAACACAAACATAAACTCCCTTTTCTCGTCGTTATGATTCACTCCAACAATAACACTTTCACTACCTATCCTTATAAAAAACCCACATCTTTCAATTCCTGCATTATTAACTACAAGAGCGAATGCCTGAACAATATAAAAAAACTATCATTAAAAACCTAATAAACCGGGCAAACTTACTTCTTCTTCAAGGACAATATTTTTTCTGAACTTAAAAACATTAAGCAAACACTTATCAACAACGAATTCCCAACCATTTTGTCGACGAACAAATCCGACAAACACTCTATAACATTAACCACAACGAAACCAATAGCAAACATAATAGCTCCTTCCAAAATATATACTATTGTAATCAAATGCATAAAAACTACAAACTTGATGAAATCATCCTAAAAAAATTGATTTCGAAATAATGTTGCCTCCATTGATACTAACCGTAAATTAAAACTTATCATCTATTATAAAAATTCAAAACGCGAACCTTGTCACTTTCAATAATTCATCTCCTAAAACCACTCGTCTAAATGAGACCAATGTTGTATATGAGTTTACATGTCCATAGGAGATTGCTTCTCCAATATCAGCAATACATATATTGGCCATACGACGACCACATTATCCCGGCGTTTAACAATGCACTTATCTGACACCAGCTCCATTAGCAACACTTAAAGACACATTCATGCCCCCCTCAACCCACAGAAAAATTTTAACAGAAAACACACTCACACTCCATAAAGAAAAAACAAACAAAAACTGCAAATAATAGAAGCACTCTATATCAAATTAAAAAACCTACCTTAAACAAAATAAACTTTCAAACCAGTAAACACGTCCTCCAATGCTTATAAAAAATCCCACTCTAACCATTCCCCCCTTCCTCACAATTCTGTATCCCCTCAAAAACCCATTAATCCATTGTTTCGTACTAACTACCACCACCACTCTTAAGCTACTACTCGTTCTTCTATAAAAACGAGGCACTTGAAAAACTTAACATCGTTTCCCCACCTGATGATGGCTGATAAACCAGCCGAAAGCGCTCGAAAAAAAACAAAGAATTTGGTGGACTATTACAACTTCTCCACCCAAACACGAAAAAGATCGCTAGGAAAATTGAAAGGACCATAAAAAAAACTCCTCAGACTTGAATTGTCTGTGGCGTTTAACAGAACATGTCTAAAATATATATATCTCTCTCTCTCTCTCTCTATATATATATATATATATATATATATATATAAATCTAATGAGTCAGACGAACCTATTATTAGTTTCGCTTAATGCTCTTCAGGGCTAAGATCTGACTAAAGAGACAAGGAGCAAGACGAATTAAATTTACTACTAATAGTAGGTTCGTCTGACTCATTAGATTTA
>CM042182.1:4608542-4611042 GCA_023376005.1 Doryteuthis pealeii | reverse complement strand
GTTTAGTTAAAATAGGAAGTAAAGAATAATATTAGTTATTTCTTCTTGTTAAGGGATTTCTTTTAATATTTATTGAAGAGATTTTTGCTCATATTCATTAAGATAAAAATCAAACAATTAGAAATATAATAATACTAAGCATATATTTATTAAAATCAAATTTTTAAGATCAATATGCAAATAAGCCTTTTCATTCATACTGTAAATCTCTATTTTGTTGTATATATAAATACAATTGCATGTGTATAGTATGTAGTTAGGGTCAACATTATAAGTATTGTAAAACAATTTTATTAATAATTGAGGTATAAATAATAATAAAATCATGGTAAATGTGATGTAAATAACAAAGGGAATTGTGACATGTATAGTAATATAGTTTCGGTTACAGACAGAAAAACCCACAATCTCCATTATAATAAGATATAAAGAGCAGTGTGTGTATGTATGTCCGAATGTAATCTATATCTTATTATAATGGAGATTTATTACTATTCAAATCACAATTCCCTTTGTTATTTACATCACATTCTCCATGATTTTATTTTTTATTTAAACCTCAATTATTAATAAAATTGTTTTACATCATTAAGATTGTTGACCATATCTACATGATATTTTCCACGTACCCCACTTGTACGGGTCAGGCACAAGGCCCTATTAACGTGGGACCACCCACAAACCGAAGCTCATGGGTGGCGAGTGAAAAATTGCGTCGATCCCGTCGGCATTCCCCCTCAAGGTGGCGCCTCAGGCGCTGGGCAATAAACCCAGCCCTGCCCCTTTAAATCACGGGGGCAGTTGTTGCCTGGGGGGATGACCCCTGGGATCGACGCCGTTAATTATATCAATGGTCCAGAGGCCGAAGCCACTGTTGACCATATCTACATACTAATAACATGCAATTATATTTATCTATACAACAAAATAGCGGATTACAGTGTGAATGGGAAGGCTAATTTGCATATTGATCTTAAAAAATTAATTTTAATAAATATATGCTAGGTATTATTGATTTCGAATTGTTTGTTTTTATCTTATTGAATATGAGCAAAACTCTTGGGGATAAATCTTTTAATAAATCTTTATGTAATCTATACATATATAAAGGGTAGTAGTATGTAGTTGTATGTCCGGGGGAAACTTTGAAAATAAAACAATTAACGACAAAGTAAATATACATACACATTAAATATCATCAGGGCTTGGTTTTTGAGGAAAAATCAGATTTATAGACATGAAGATATTTAAAAATTCAAATTCAAAAAGTAACAGAAGGGAAAGTAATTTGCATATTATTTTGTTTATCTATTTTTGTTTTTGTATTTTTTTTCGCTTTTAAATATAATATTGATTGAATTAATTGCATCATTTATATCTTCTTTTTTTAAATTGTAAATCATTATCTATAAGTGTTATAGAAAAAAATAAAAAAATGAACAAAATAAACAAAAACTCCAAATACTAGAAGCTCTATACATAAAACAATACAAACCATCCTTAAACAAAATTAATTTCCAATGCAGTATACACATTTTAAAACGCCTATAACACTTTTCCTATCAATTCTCTACCTTCCAGCCTCCACATCCATTAATATACTTTGAAAAAAAAAGCTGGAACACATCACCCCTGATGATGGCACTTCGAAGTGCCGAAAGTACTCGAGACATGAACTTTGGTGGACTAATCCACGAATTCCACCCAAATATCAAAAAGTTGGCTAGAAAACTTGAAAAAGATCACAAATAAAATTGTTAAACAGGAGATGTGTCTTTTGTTTAATTCAACATGCATAAATGAAAGAATGCAGCCCAAATACCCACACACACACAGACATATATATATATATATATATAATATATATATATATATTATATATATATATATGTCTGCGTGTGTGGGTATTTGGGCAGCATTCTTTCATTTATACATGTTGAATTAAACAAAAGACACATCTCCTGTTTAACAATTTTTATTTGTGATATATTATATATATATATATATATATATATATATATATATTATATATATGAGGTTAAGTAAACAAACAAATATGTTCATTTTTATATGGCTTTAAGCCGACAATTTTTAGTGTGCTTAATTGAAGTCATACCTAATTTAAAAAATTAATTAGTTAATAATTAATGAAATTAGGCGGGCATATATGTTCAAATGTAAGGCTAAACAAATCGAGAAAATGTCAATCCCTGAATGTACATTTCGACCTATTAGGTCTCATCAGCAAGGTTATAGACATGGGAGACTGCTCCGTGTGTGACTCGAAACTTCGACTGAATTCATTAATTATTAACTAATTAATTTTCAAAATTAGGTATGACTTCAATTAAGCACATATCCTCCAAATATATATATATATATATATATATATATATAATATAATATACAAAGATAATCTAATGAGTCAGACGAACCTACTATTAGTTTCGCATAAAGCTCTTCAGGGCTAAAATCTGACTGTCAGATTTTAGCCCTGAAG
>CM042182.1:4596042-4601042 GCA_023376005.1 Doryteuthis pealeii | reverse complement strand
TTAAACATTTTTGAAAAACAAATGATTGTATATTGCTTGACAGAAATTTGTTCGACCGTACACCTTGAGGCTTTTATCTACAAACACTACATGATTTATTCAACACCACAAGTGCCTTTGAAATTTACATCTTCTTCAATATGCTGGACTTATGAATTACTGTTTAATAGTTGGATATATCTATGAACAATTGATACGTCATATACACTTTATATAATTTACATCAAACTCTTTGAGTTTTCTATGAACTATAATGCTTCTGATTTTTTTTAAATAACAATTTATTTTATTTTAACACAAAAACGCGCATTTTAAAAAAAACCAGCATTGAATAAATAGCTTTTGTATACCCTTTCTTCAACGGTATTATCCGCGTCTTTCTCTCAATGTTTCTGATGAGACCGATCCATTAAAACGGTCGAACAATTTCTTCAATCAATTATAAATTCATTTGTTTTTTGAAAAATTTAATTCACACTTCGGTAACTTCCCAATTTTATTTCTCAAGTATATAATAAATATATATATAAATCACAAAAAGTAGAAGAGGGGACAGAAAGGACGAAGTATTACTCATGGGAAAGTAAATAGCCTCGTCGGAGATTATCAATTACCCCTCTTCCAATGAGCAGATATGACCGAAGGGTCAATTTTTTAAGCGTGTTAACAGGTTTGAATACAACTTCTCTTTCTCAACTGTGCCATACCCAGCTTAGTGGGCCCATACTACACTATATTACCCAATACACTGAACGCGAGGTTTAATCTTAGCTATGCTCCTATCTTGCGAGCTTATGTCACTTTCTACTCGCAACGAATTAAGTAAAAAACTACCATTTCCCAGAGTATTAGCTTCAAGGGAGGAAAATGCAAACAGTCTTGTCCAGGATTTAAATCGGGTCGACGTGTCTATTTTTTCTACGACGATTATTACCCATTTACTTCTGATTGGTTTAATCCTAGCTAGTTGTCCCATTCTGGAGCTTGTTCACTTCTATTCGCAACGAATGGTTTTAGAGAGGAAAAAAACTACCTTCCCAAGAAGGATATTGCTTCAAGGGAATTCAAACAGCTCGTCCGGATGAACTCAGATCAACTTGTAGTTCGTACATCCTACTCGGAAAACAACGGTTGAGTAAACCACCTAACTTTGCAAAAGGTATTAACTCTAGGGTGATGCAAACAGCCTCATCCAGATTGAACTCGGGTCGAACGGTCATTTCTACGACAAATACCATTACATGAACGAGCGCCTCGCAAACGGAACACTACTAGTATCCATGCCAAGTTTTGATGTTTAACAAATTATAATATCTCATTTTTATGTGCAATGACTTTCAAGGACCAGCCAACTTGAAGATGATCAAACGTGGCGTCATATCGTAAATCTACGTCATGATCTTGGATCAAAATCAAGTTGTGTAATAGGTCTTGCTGTTGTTTGAAATGAACGGGGGCACGAGACCGATAGGCTAGACCTTTTTAGATTCGTACGCAACTCAGGGAACACGACTCCTGCCGATAAGCACTTTCTCTTTGCCATACACAGCAATAAATTCAAAATGAATTTCAAACCGATCTTCGTCCTTGGCCTACAAAAAATCCATACACTTCAACATCTACAGTTCTTACACTCTTTTGATGAAGGTAGCCCATATTTGCTGTGACTCCATCTTTGACGACGTTGCGGCACTCGAGTCGTAGACTAGACTTTTAGATTTGTTACGCAACTCAAGGACACATCTACAGCAATAACCGCTTTTTATCTCATTATATGTTTCCATACACAGGCAATAAATTCCACTGTGAATTCGGTAGATCTTCGTCCTTCGCTAATAAAAATATGATTACCATTTCACACTCTACGTTTCTAAACTCTAATGAAACAGCCCCATCTTTGCGTATGACGTCCATATTTTGCTAGCGTTTCAATATTAATCATCTCGCTGAGTTACGAAAGAAATTGATATATTTCCCCATCTCCGAATCCTATTTTTGGATTTCACAATCATTATTTTCGATCAACTCATTATTTCTTGCATCCTTCGTTTAGAATCCCCCCATATAATATTAATATATATATATATATATATATATTAATATATATATATATATATATAATATACCAAACTTTTTGTAAATCCTTCGTGTGAGAAAAAAAACACAACAAATAGTGTTGATTGTAAAAATAACCTACCAAACATGCAACCGGAAGAAAAAATTTTTTGGAAAAAAGAAAACCAAGATAATCGTACCAACAACAAATAACCTATTTTGGCTAAAAGAAAAAAAAACAAACGTATATGCATATGTATATATAGATATACATATTGCATACAAACCCGCCAGGAGACTAAAGCTAATAAGTAAACAGTGCTCAATACCTAAGTAGAGCAAGATAACAAAGATAATTCTAATGAGTAGACGACCTACTTAAAAGTTTCACTTAATGCTCTCAGGTAAGATCCTGAGTCTTAGCCCTGAAGAGCATTAAGCGAAACTTTTAGTAGGTTCTCTGACTCATTAGATTTATCTTTAATATATATATATATATAATATATATATATGGAAAGTTTAGCTTTTTTGGAAAAAAAACAAATGGATGTTTATAATTGCTGACAGAAATCTGCTTCGACCGTTTTTACACCTCTGAAGGCTATTATCTACAACACGACAGATTACAACACCACAAATGTTTTGAAATTTACATCTTTTCTTCTTCAATATGCTGTGGACTTGTAAATTACTTTTTTAATAGCTGGAATATATCATGAACAATTGGATACTCATTATACACTTTTATATATATTTACATTCCAAACTTCTTTTGAGTTTTCAATTATGAACTATAATGCTCTGATTTTTAAAAACAAAATTATTTCCTTTTTAACACAGAAAACGCATTTAAAAAATTCCAGCAGTTGAATAATAGCGATTTGTTTTGCTACCTTTCTTCGAACGGTTGTTACATTCGTCTTTCTCTCAAAATTTGCTCTTGACTATGACTATCTATTCAAGAGTCAACAGATTTCTGTCAGCCAATTATAAACCATCATTGTTTTTTCAAAAATGTTAAATCATACTGTCGGATTAACTTCCATTATTTACAATATAATATATATATTATATATATAATATATATATATATAATAATATATATTGACAATTGTCATTAGCTCCTTGGAAATGTAAATAGCCTCATCGGATAATAATTGGACCCCCTTCCAAGAGCAGGATTGTGACGGAAGATCAATTCTTAAGCTAGTTTTTAACAAGTTTGAATACAGACTTTCTACCTTCTCTAGACTGGTTGCCATACCAGCTTTAGGTAGGCCCCATTCGACACTATTATTACCCATTACTACTGAATAGCGAGGTTTAATTGCTAGCTATTTGCTCCATTCTTGCGAGCTTTGTCACTTTTACTCGCAACAATGGTTGAGTAAACAAAACACCGTCCCAAAGTATTAGCTCAAGGAAATGCAAACCGATTCTCTCCAGGATTTGACTCGGGTGTCAAACGTGTCTATTTTCTACGGCATTATTACCCATTACTTCTAATAGTGAGTTAATCCTAGCTAGTTGTCCGCATTCTTGGCGTCACTTTCTATTTCAACGAATGGTTGAGTGTTTGAAAAAACTACCTTTTCCTTTTTTTTCTCCCAAAGATAAATTTTAAGGGAAATTCAAACAGCCTCGTCCGGGATTTTAACTCAGATCATACGTGCGCGTTGTCACTTTCCTACTCGCAAGACACGGGTTAGAAACACCTAACTTGCTAAAGTATTAACTCCTAGGGGTGACCAAACAGCCACATCCGGGATGTGAACCCGCGTTCGACGTACGTCTTTCCTACGACGATACCATTACATGACAGCGTCTCCCCCAAACACACCTAGTATCGATGCAAGTGTTTGCATTGAACAAATAATATTCTTCATTGTTGTTGTGAAATGATTTCAAGGACCACCAAAAATTGAAATGATCAAACGTGCGGTCATATCGTGAAATCTACGTCATTTATCTTGAATGAAAATTTCGAAGTGTGAATATTGTCTTCTGTTTTTTGATGAACGTGGGGCACGCGACGTAGCTAGACCTTTTTTTAGATTTTTACGCAACTCAGGAACACGACGACAGCCGATAAGCGCTTTCTCTTTGCCATACACAGCAATAAATCTCAATGAATTTCAATAACGATACTTCGTCCTTGGCCTACAAAAATCCATTACCACTTTCAACATCTACGTTCTTATCACTCCCCTTTGATGAAGGTACCATATTTGGTGTGCGTCATCTTTGATGAACTTGGGGCACTCGAATGAGGCTTAGACCTTTTTAGATTCGTACGCAACTCAGGGAACACGACTACAGCAATAACCGCTTGGTATCTCATTATATGTTGCCATACACAGCAATAAATTCACAGTGAATTTTCGGTAGATCTTCGTCCTTCGGCTACAAAAATATGATTACATTTCACACCTCTACGTTTCTTAACTCTTTAATGGAATCAGCCATCTTTGGTATGACGTCATATTTGTAGGCGTTTCAATATTAAAATCATTTCTCGCGAGTTACGAAAGAAATATATATTTCCCATCTCCGAATCTTATTTTTGATTTCACCAATCATTATTTTCGATCAACTCATTGTTTACTTGCATTCTACGTTCAAGAATAACCCCCCCCCATATATTATCTATTATATATATATATATATATACCAAACTTGTTCGGTAAATCCTCGCGGTGAGAAAAAAACCAGCAAATGTTTGATTGTAAAAATATACTACCAAAATCACCGGGAAGAAAAGAAAATTGCGGAAAAAAGAAAAGACCAAGATAATCTACTAATAAAAAAATAATCTATAGTACAATATTTTGGCCAAAAGAAAAAAAACAATTTACATGCATAAAATATATATATATATATAATATATATATATATAATATATATTCATACAAACCCGCCAAGAGACTAAAGCAATAAGTAAAAAG
>CM042182.1:4556042-4591042 GCA_023376005.1 Doryteuthis pealeii | reverse complement strand
ATTCAAATGATTTTACTATGAAAATGCATTGGACAATGATTTTTACTATGAAAAATGCATTGGCAATGATTTTTACTATGAAAATGCATTTGAAATGATTTTTACTGAAAATGCATTGGACAATGATTTTTACTATAATGATATGGATGATTTTTACTGTGAAAATGCATTGGAAATGATTTTTACTATGAAAATGCATTGAAATGATTTTTACTATGAAAATGCATTGGAAATGATTTTACTATAAAATGCATTTCAAATGATTTTTACTTGAAAATGCAATTGAAATGATTTTACTATGAAAAATGCATTGGACAATGATTTTTACTATGAAAATGCATTTGAAATGATTTTTACTATGAAAATGCATTGGACAATGATTTTTCTATGAAAATGCATTGAAATGATTTTTACTAATAAAAATGCATTTCAAATGATTTTTACTATGAAATGGCATTTGGAAATGATTCTTTAACCTACATTTACTATGAAAATGCATTGGACAATGATTTTTTACTATGAAAATGCATTGGACAATGGATTTTTTACTATGAAAAATGCATTTTGAAATGATTTTTACTATGAAAATGCATTGGACAATGATTTTTACTATGAAAATGCATTGGACAATGATTTTTACTCTAAAAATGCATTGGACAATGATTTTTACTATAAAATGCATTGGACAATGATTTTTACTATAAAAAATGCACTGGATCAATGATTTTTACTATAAAAAATATATTCGACGAATGATTTTTCCTATGAAAATGCTTGGAAAAGATTTTTACTATGAAAATGCATTGGAAAAGATTTTTACTATGAAAATGCATTGGGCAATGATTTTTTACTATGAAAATGCATTGGACAATGATTTTTACTCTGAAAATACATCGGAAAGGATTTTTACTATGAAAATGCATTGGACAATGATTTTTACTATGAAAATGCATTGGACAATGATTTTTACTATGAAAATGCATTGGACAATGATTTTTACAATAAAAATGCACTGGAAAAGATTTTTACTATAAAAATGTATTGGACAATGATTTTTACTATAAAAATGCATTTGACAATGATTTTTACTATGAAAATGCATTGGACAATGATTTTTACTATAAAAATGCATTGGAAATGATTTTTTGCTATAACAATGCATTGGAAATGATTTTTACTATGAAAATGCATTTGAAATGATTTTTACTATGAAAATGCATTGGACAATCATTTTTACTATAAAAATGCATTAGACAATGATTTTTACTAGGAAAATGCATTGGACAATGATTTTTTACTATGAAAATGCATTGGACATGATTTTTACTATAAAAATGCATTGGAAAATGATTTTTGCTATAACAATGCATTGGAAAATGATTTTTACTATGAAAATGCATTGGCAATGATTTTTACTATGAAAATGCATTGGACAATGATTTTTACTATAACAATGCATTAGACTGATTTTTACTATGAAAATGCATTGGACAATGATTTTTACTATGAAATGCATTGGACAATGATTTTTATATGAAAATGCATTGGACAATGATGTTTACTATTGCATTGGAAAATGATTTTTACTATTAAAATCATCGGACAATGATTTTTACTGTAAAAGTATTGTTTACGTGTTGATTTATTTTGCCTGTGTGTTTGGTATTTCACGTTATGTTTCAATTCCTGGTACTCAAGAAATTGGCCCTCGACAACAGACACCTTTTTGCGTCTATCCTCTTCATCACCCAATAGAAAACTGACTTCTAAACTAAATTCACATGTCTTGTCAGAAAACAGGTCAAATATTCTCCCACCAGCTATGGGTAAATAGTAGGACAGACTAGGCTTTTTACCTTATTATATATATATATATATATATATATATATTATATATATATATATATATATATAAGTGTAATTCACATAATTGGTTGAAATATTTCATCAAGATAGTCGTTTTTTATTTATTTATTATTTGGGGGAAATACAACTGGTTCACTGCGTAATGATCAAAGATTAAGCCTTACCACACATTTTGCTTGCTGTCTTTACAGTGTAAACATGAAAACTACACTAGCAGTATGCACCAAGGAACTGAACAATTTATTTGGTTGGAAAGAGTGTCAGGGGATGAAATTCATCGGAGGCTTTTAGCACAATACAGGGACGGTGCACTACCACATAAAAGCATATATGAGTGGATAGAGAAGTTTAAAAAGTGGCCAGAAAAGTGTGACACATGAAGCGGGAGGCAGGACGCCATTCAACCTCCACCACTGACGAGAAGTTTAAGCAAGCTCAAGGGATGGTATTTGGTGAACTGGCAGTTATAAATGAGGTAGCTTGTTTTTTGCATATTAGACATGGTTTTATCAAATTATCCACAATGAGCTTGGCTTCATAAAAGAAGAGTGCGGATTATTTTTCTAGAATCCATTGTAGATGTGCATGAAAAATGGTTAGTAGACTTTGTGCATTTGAATATGGCATTTTAGATTAGCCCTCCTGGAAAATGCAGATTCACACAGTTCACAAGAATATGCAATTGTTGGCGATCATGTTAGAAGGTGGTAAATTAGAACAGATAAGAATGTGGTAAATAAGAACAGATAAGAAGGTGGTAAAATAGAACAGATAAGAGGTGGTAAATAAGAACAGATAAGAAGGTGGTAAATAAAAATAGATAAGAAGGTGGTAAATAAGAACAGATAAGAAGGTGGAAAATTAAAACAGATAAGAAGGTGGTAAATAAGAACAGATAAGAGGTGGTAAATTAAACAGATAAGAAGGTGTAAATAAGACAGATAAGAGGTGGAAATTAAAACAGATAAGAAGGTGGTAAATTGGAACAGATAAGAAGGTGGTAAATAAAAATAGATAAGAAGGTGGTAAATAAAACAGGTAAGAAGGTGGTAAATAAGAACAGATAAGAAGGTGGTAAATAAAACAGGTAAGAAGGTGGTAAATTAGAACAGATAAGAAGCTGGTAAATTAAAACAAGACAAGAAGGTGTAAAAAAAAACAGGTAAGAAGGTGGTAATAAGAACAGATAAGAAGGGGTAAATAAAAACAGGTAAGAAGGTGGTAAATTAGAACAGATAAGAAGCTGGTAATTAAAACAGACAAGAAGGGGGTAAATAAACAGATAAGAAGGTGGTAAATTAAGAACAGATAAGAGGTGGTAAATAAAAACAGATAAGAAGGTGGTAAATAAGAACAGATAGAAGGTGGTAAATAAGAACAGATTGAAGGTGGTAAATAAAATAGATAAGAAGGTGGTAAATAAACAGATAAGAAGGTGGTAAATAAAAACAGATAAGAAGGTGGTAAATAGAAATAGATAAGAAGGGTGTTAAATAGAACAGATAAGGGTGGTAAATTAAAACAGATAAGAAGGTGGTAAATTGGAACAGATAAGAAGGTGGTAAATAAAATAGATAAGAAGGTGGTAAATAAAAATAGATAAGAAGGTGGTAAATAAGAACAGATAAGAAGGTGGTAAAAAAAACAGGTAAGAGTGGTAAATTAGAACAGATAAGAAGCTGGTAAATAAAACAGACAAGAAGGGGGTAAATAAAAACAGATAAGAAGGTGGTAAATAAGAACAGATAAGAGGTGGTAAATAACAGATAAGAGGTGGTAAATAAGAACAGATAGAAGGTGGTAAATAAAAAGATAAGAAGGTGGTAAATAAGAAAAAGATAAGAAGGTGGTAAATAAAACAGATAAGAAGGTGGTAAATAAGAGCAGATAAGAGGTGTAAATAGAAAAGATAAGAAGGTGGTAAATAAGAACAGATAAGAAGGTGGTAAATAAGAACAGATAAGAAGGTGGTAAATTTGGGGACAGATAAGAAGGTGGTAAATAAAAACAGGTAAGAAGGTGGTAAATAGAAACAGATAAGAAGGTGGTAAGATAAAGAACAGGTAAGAAGCTGGTAAATAAGAACAGATTAAGGTGGAAATTAGAACAGATAAGAAGGTGGTAAATAAAAATAGATAAGAAGGTGGTAAATTAGAACAGATAAGAAGCTGGTAAATTAAAAACAGATAAGAAGGTGATAAATAAAACAGGTAGAAGGTGGTAAATAAGAACAGATTAGAAGGTAAAATAAGAACAGATAAGAAAAGTGGTAAATTAGAACAGATAAGATCAATTAAGTTCGTAGAAGGGGAAAACTTACGCAAGCGGAAACCGTGGGAGGTAAATTAGATTGAAACCGGAGGAACAGATTATTCCATTATATATTAGTTGTAGGGGTGATGGACTTTTTCATTGGCTCACACTGATTGTGGTTTCTCGATTTAAGAGGTCGAGAGTTACTTGTGCAGTTTATTCATAGCAAAATAAAAAAAAATGTCAATACCAGCAGCACGTAGCTTACAGGGTGGCAACTTGAAGATGCCGGATTCAAGCTGGGGCTGCTATCGGAGCCGATATGATGCACAAGAACCCGTAATCGGCGATGAAGATAGTGCATCACTGACGACCACCCTGCATGCATCCAAAAGATGTATCGTGCGACTAATATCGCATAAATATCTTGATATCGGATAAAGTAGAAAACCGCCCTGTCGGCTGGGGAATGAGAATGCACCGACTGCATCTGCAGAGGGTAAACTCCCAATGGGGCCACCTATTGCCCGCGGGTGGCGACCCGTGATGCTTAAGGATAGAGCCCAGGTGGATGGCAGTTCATGACATGCAATACTCACTTTTGCCCTATCTTGGCTAGACGGGCGGTCGGAGAGGCCCTCCGATCAATCGGTGGTCACGTCAAGCCCTAGCACCTATATGATTTTCCCAACCCTATTGCCCTTATGGCAAGCCAAAACCCCTTTTTATCATATGGGTGCTAGAAGGCGGTGGCTGCGGGTCTACATGTCCTGGAATGACGTTAAACTCTATCTGATGGTGAGGTTCCAGTTTGGAGGTTTGGGGAATGTGGAGCACCCTTCATCACCATTGCTCCTGGTCCACTCTGACCCGGAGTGTAGTACCTGTTAGGGTCCCATCTATGGGTTAAATAGAAAAATGTATTTATAAAAAAATTGTATTATCCATTAAGAATTGATTTATTTCAAACTTTATCGGCATTAAATAACCCACTGAGGTTGATATGCCGTAAAACAAAAAACCAAAATTAGAAAAAATTGGGAAGAATTTCTCCGAACTAAAATATGGACTTTCCGTTTTCGTTTGAAACATTTATCCACAGAAGAAGAAAAAATACCATTATCTTTCGCTTGCTTAGCATGCGGACTCAGTAATTAGAAATAATTCTTTCACTATCCATCTGAACCATTGAATTATCGGGTTTAAAGAAATGCTTGGCAGGGAGCCGAAAAAACAAACAAAAAACACCCCAAAAACAAAAACGAAAATAAACAATATTTTTACCGTAACGAAACTTTAGCAGAGAGCGTCAGACGGTTTTATGGTGGAATATTTTCGGTCAGAAAGTCAATATGGACGCAGATGTTTGTGTACGGTCCATTATGGACGCAGTCAAGTTGAAGATAAAGTAGTGGGGAGATTATGATTTTTTTTCTTCGTGTTGAGATATCATTTCGAATATCGCCATAACAGGTTAAAAAATGGCAGAGATTATTTTGTGGAATATGCTTATGTTCACAAATTTTCGTCCTGCCCTCTAGCAAAGATAATTATTGATATGTAGCATGAGAAGAGATTGGAAACTTTTCATTGTAGGTGGCGTAATGTTTATCGTCGAAAAATATGGACATAGCGAGTGAATTTCAAATCATGGACGAAGCTGTTTGGTTTCACTTACAATAACACACTTGGGAAAGGAATGAATGAGAAGACTTTAAGAACGGGTGAAGATAAAATGTTTTTGTTGTATTCTTTCTTTCTTTCTTTTTTTCAAAATGAGAAAATAAAAGCGAAAGAAAAGAAGAAATAAGAAGAATGAAAAACGATTTTCAAGGAACTAATAATCAAGATTGTAAATAATTTTAGCTTCAAGTAACTTCTCTTGATACAAACTATTTACAGTTATAGGGTATCAGTTAACCCTATACATACGAATACTTTTCAAAGCATATCTATTTGACTCACAAATTTAATCCTAATAGGTATTAGCACTCTGAGTCTGAGTGGACCTGGGGGTAATAGCAATGGACACGTTGTTTTTGTGTGGCATCATACCCATCGGCAGGGATACAGTGAGAGTATTCTAAGCCCCGTTGACTGGGCCATATATTAGTTTCAGTCTTTTCTCGGAGATGCTGTTAGGTATGCGTCCTTGGTCTAAATAATGCACACATACACATACACACACACACACAACAAAACAGATCAAATGTTTTGAAAGTGCATGAAGATCATGATCATCATGTCATGCTAGTAGCCCAAATATCCAGGGCATCTCTTCTCCAACCCGTCTCTATTATCATTGCTCTTGGGGGTCCTCTGTGCAGAATCCAATACCCACGCATATATATATATATATAATATAATATTATATATATATATATATATATATACAACCCCACCGCAAGAGCAGGATGTGACACAAATTTCTTAAGCGGAGTTAAACAGGTTTGAATTCAGAGTTTTCCTTCTCCTAGACGATTGCCTAACAAGGTTAAAGAGCCAGTCTGTGCTACTATTTATCCATAGCTTGAGGGAGAGTAGGATTCCTACCTTTCCTAGTGAAATGCATTACCACATCCAGGATTTAACTCGTGGCGACGAGTCCATTTCCTATGACTTTAACCATTACACACACGCAGATCTGGTCATGTATGTCTTTGCTGGGTGGCCATCACTGGTGTGCCAGGTGCCGGTTTCCATAGAAAATGAGGATATTTTAAGTCCATGTGGTGGGTAAAAGGAATGTATAGTTGTACCTTGACATACGAGTTTAATTCGTTAGTTCGTAATGTTGTATACCAACATCTGGTTTAAAAAATCGAGAACTGCAACTTCTTGTCTTGCTGTTTTTTGTTTCGTTCTAGTTGCTGTCTCTAACTAAGGGCTTCTCTGGGCTAACTCTAGTCATTGTAATTAATTAAATGAACTACGAGACTTTTATTTCTTCATCAAGATTTTATTAGTCTAGCCCATATCTTATTCGCGCGCGGATGAGGATCAACCTCGCAGTAGCACGTCTACTCTGGTTCGTATCAGGTTGAAACTGATTCTCTAACTAACTAATCACGTAACGCGCGAGATTCGCACCTCTGGGATCAGTGTCACCAACAGTCCTGGTATTTTTACACTGATCTGAAAGCCAATGGCCCTTATTCAGCTGCAGGTTTGTCAATAATTCATGAAAGCATGATTGTAACAGTAATTCAATTCCTCATATATCAAATCAATTCTCTCCATTATTAAATAACATTATGCATTCCGCTTCCCCACAAAAAAACCTATTTTTGTTATTTTTTTATGAGACAAATAGACTCTATTGGATTTTCCTGTCTTTTCACATACCTAGGTAGTAATATCCATCTACAGAAAGTGATGTTAATACACGATAGGAAAGGCATGGTCGGCCATAACAGATTATCCGTTATATGGAAATCCGATCTCACTAACAAGTTAAGCGACAATTCTTCCAGAATGTTGTTATATCAGTACTGCTGTATGGCTGCACTATTAAACTTTAACGAGGCGCATTCAGAATAAGCTGGATGGGAGCTGCCCAAGAATGCTGCGTGCGGGTCTTTGAACAAGTCGTGGTAACATCACCCAAAAGGTAGCAGCTGTACGGCCACATGCCCACTGTCTCACAAACCATCAGAGTGAGACGGACAAGGCATGCTGGACACTGCTGGAGGAGCAAGGATGAACTCATAAGCGACGTTTTCCTGTGGAAGCCACATGAACATGCTAATATGGGCCGTCCACCAAGGACCTACATTGACAACTCTGCGAGGAGACTGGATATTGCGCAAGGACCTCACTGGGACAATGAATGATAGAGAAGGTTGGCGGGAGATTTTCATGGATATTCGTGCTGCTTGCGCGACATGTATCTTATTATAATGGAAATTGTGCGTTTTCTGTAACCGAAACTATATCACTACTCAAGTCACAATTCCCTTAGTTATTTACGTCACATTCTCCATGATTGTATTTTATTTTTTATTTTATTTTACAGTATTGATCCCTGACTTTATGTCCATATAGCTTTAGATATAAAATCGGTGTATCTGCTGGTATGTCTTGGAATTTATCTTCATCCCTCTTCAATAGAAATATCCCCAGGCAACACCTGCCCCCTTGACTTAAAGGGGCAGGGCTGGGTTTAATTGCCCAGCGCCTAAGGCGCCCTTCTTGTGGGGGAATGCCGAAGGGACGACGCAATTTTGTTCTTTCCACCCATGAGCTTCGCTGTGGGTGGGCCCACGTTAAAACGAGGCTTGTGCCCATTCCATACAAGTGGGGTATGCGACAAATATACTCTTCAACTAGAGAAATGTATAGAAATCCAGTGTGAACAATAAATGGGGGACAAGTTTATAACTAGGTTTGAAATACAAAATTGATCCTTACTTTATGTCCAACATATTTTTAGATATAAAATCTGTGTATCTGCTGGTATGTTTTGGGAAGTTATTCATCCCTCTTCAACTAGAGAAATGTATAGAATCTAGTGTTAACAAGAAATGGGGGAACAGTTTTATAACTTGGTTATATATAGAAATTGAAGTATTAAGTGCATGGTGTAATGTTAAAGTCATAGGAAAAGGACTCGTCGCCCGAGTTCAAATCCTGGACGTGTAATTTCACTTAGCGCTAATACCTTGGGAAAGGAATGAATTCTACTCTCCCTCCATCTACGGGTAAATAGTAGGGCAGGCTGTGCTCTTTAACCTTGGTTAGGCAACGGTCTAGGAGAAGGAAAACTCTGAATTCAAACCTGTTAAATTCCGCTTAAGAAATTGACCTTGTGTGCATCCTACTCGTGCGGAGGGGTTGGTAAATATATATAATATGAAATTTGATCCAGTAATAATAATATAAAACAATTTTATCAAATAAAATTGTTTTATATTAATTAATACTGTTGTCTTATCTAGATGTTTGATAACATGCAATTGTATTTATATATTCAACAAATACGGTTTACAGTGTGAAGTCTAATTTGCATATTGATATAAAAAAAATTGATTTTAATAATTATGTGCTTGGTATTATTTATTTCTAATTGTTTAGTTTATCTTAATGAATATAAGCCAAAATTCAGAGATAAATCTTAAAGAAATCCATTAACAAGAAGAAATAACTGTAATTCTATTCATTACTTCCTAATTTAACTATTAAGTTAAATTAGGAAATTAGCAATGAAAACGGGAGTGATGGAAAATGATGGAAGTGTTAGTTTCAAAGTTGTTCTATTTTCGATTATACCCCCTCTGTTTCAAATCTTTTTATTCTGCAAATCTTATTTAGTTTCATTAGTGTTTCTAATTTTATATAATATTTTCTTACATCAAAAGTTAAATATTTGGATCCTACAGAGGGTTATATATTTGCTAGTAAACATGATAAAATACGAATCAAATCACGTAGAAAGCACGGGTTCTGGAAGTTAAGCAGCGATGAACCTGTTCAATACTTAGATGGGTGACCATTTAATCGACAACAGGTCCTGTAAGCAACCTAATACAAAACTAGATTCGGTATTAAATTGCCAAAAAGGGTTGATATGGGGTCTCACAGCTCCACAGTTTGCCAGTAATATCTTATTTTAATGGAGCTTGTGTGTTTTTCTGTCTGTAACACCGAAACTATATTACTACTCAAGTCACAATTCCCTTAGTTATTTACGTCAAATTCTCCATGATTTCATTCTTTTAAACCTTCAGTTATTAATAAAAATTGTTTTACATTATTAATACTGTTGACCATATCTACGTACTAATAAATACAATTGTATTTATATATACAACAAATAGCGGTTTACAGTTTGAACGAGAAGGCTAATTTGCATATTGATATTTAAAATTTTATTTTAATAATATGTGCTTGGTATTATTGATTTCTAATTGTTTGATTTTATCTTAAGAAATACAAACAAATCTCGTGATAAATCTTAAAAGAATTTTTTTACAAGAAGAAATAACTGTAATATTATCCTTTACTTCTATTTTAAGTAAATAGTTAAATTAGGAAAATTTACCAATGAAAGAGGGGAGTAATGAAAAATACCCCTCTGTTGCAGATCTTTTTATCTGCATTCTTAGTCAGTTTCATTAGCCTTTCTAATTAATATGATATTTTATTATATCAAACCTTAAATACTTGCACCGCGGAGGTGCATATATTTGCTAGTATTAGTAATATATTCACTCTTATAAAAGGAATTACGGGGTCCTAGGGAGCTCTTAATCTCCCGATGGTCGGTAATTGTTTCGGACAAAAGAAGAAACAACACAAATGAAAATTACACACATATATTAACAAAGGTCAAAATTGTTGGCAAATTTTGATGGCATTTTCTACAAGACTTATCTTGAGAGCGTCTTGACTGCACTCGCAAAACGACGGCGAGTAGAATTCCTTTTTCTAGTGCACTTCACCAACGAACTGTTAATTTCACCTCTCAAGATAAGTCTTGTAGAAAATGCCATCAAAATTTGCAACAATTTTGTACCTTTGTTAATATATGTGTGTAATTTTCATTTGTGTTGTTTTTCTTCTTTTGTCCGAAACAATTACCGACCATCGGGAGATTAAGAGCTCCCTAGGACCCCGTAATTCCTTTTATAAGGTGAATATATTACTAATACTAGCAAATATATGCACCCTCCGGGTGCAAGTATTTAAGTTTTGATATAATAAAATATCATATTAATTAGAAAGGCTAATGAAACTGACTAAGAATGCAGATAAAAAGATCTGCAACAGAGGGGGTATTTTTCATTACTCCCCTCTTTCATTGGTAAATTTTCCTAATTTAACTATTTACTTAAAATAGGAAGTAAAGGATAATATTACAGTTATTTCTTCTTGTAAATAAATTTCTTTTAAGATTTATCCACGAGATTTTTGTTTGTATTTCTTAAGATAAAATCAAACAATTAGAAATCAATAATACCAAGCACATATTTATTAAAATAAAATTTTAAATATCAATATGCAAATTAGCCTTCTCGTTCAAACTGTAAACCGCTATTTTGTTGTATATATAAATACAATTGTATGTTATTAGTACGTAGATATGGTCAACAGTATTAATAATGTAAAACAATTTTTATTAATAACTGAAGGTTTAAAAGAATGAAATCATGGAGAATTTGACGTAAATAACTAAGGGAATTGTGACTTGAGTAGTAATATAGTTTCGGTTACAGACAGAAAAACACACAAGCTCCATTATAATAAGATATTACTGGCAACTGTGGAGCTGTGAGACCCCATATCAACCCTTTTTGGGGCAATTTAATACCGAATCTAGTTTTGATATTAGGTTGCTTACAGTACCTGTTGTCGATTAAATGGTCACCCATCTAAGTATTGAACAGGTTCATCGCTGCTTAACTTCCAGAACCGGTGCTTTCTACGTGATTTGATCGTATTTTATCATGTTTACTAGCAAATATATACACCCTCTGTAGGATCCAAATATTTAACTTTTGATGTAAGAAAATATTATATAAAATTAGAAACACTAATGAAACTAAATAAGAATGCAGATAAAAAGATTTGAAACAGAGGGGGGTATAATCGAAAATAGAACAACTTTGAAACTAACACTTCCATCATTTTCCATCACTCCCGTTTTTCATTGCTAATTTTTCCTAATTTAACTTAATAGTTAAATTAGGAAGTAATGAATAGAATTACAGTTATTTCTTCTTGTTAATGGATTTCTTTTAAGATTTATCTCTGAGATTTTGGCTTATATTCATTAAGATAAAACTAAACAATTAGAAATAAATAATACCAAGCACATAATTATTAAAATCAATTTTTTATATCAATATGCAAATTAGACTTCACACTGTAAACCGGTATTTTGTTGAATATATAAATACAATTGCATGTTATCAACATCTAGATAAGACCAACAGTATTAATAATATAAAACAATTTTATTGATAAAATTGTTTTATATTATTATTACTGGATCAATTTCATATTATATATATTTACCAACCCCTCCGCACGAGTAGGATGCGACACAAGGTCAATTTCTTAAGCGGAATTTAACAGGTTTGAATTCAGAGTTTTCCTTCTCCTAGACCGTTTGCCTAACCAAGGTTAAAGAGCACAGCCTGCCCTACTATTTACCCGTAGATGGAGGGAGAGTAGAATTCATTCCTTTCCCAAGGGTATTAGCGCTAAGTGAAATTACCACGTCCAGGATTTGAACTCGGGGCGACGAGTCCTTTTCCTATGACTTTAACCATTACACCATGCACTTAATACTTCAATTTCATATTATAACCAAGTTATAAACTGTTCCCCCATTTCTTGTTAACACTAGATTCTATACATTTCTCTAGTTGAAGAGGGATGAAGATAACTTCCCAAAACATACCAGCAGATACACAGATTTTATATCTAAAAATATGTGGACATAAAGTAAGGGATCAATTTTGTATTCTAACCTAGTTATAAACTTGTCCCCCATTTATTGTTCACACTGGATTCTATACATTTCTCTAGTTGAAGAGTATATTTGTCGCATACCCCACTTGTATGGAATGGGCACAAGGCCTCGTTTTAACGTGGGCCCACCCACAAGCCGAAGCTCATGGGTGGGAAAGAACAAAATTTGCGTCGATCCCTTCGGCATTCCCCCACAAGAAGGGCGCCTTAGGCGCTGGGCAATAAACCCAGCCCTGCCCCTTTAAGTCAAGGGGGCAGGTGTTGCCTGGGGGGATATTCTAGTTGAAGAGGGATGAAGATAACTTCCCAAGACATACCAGCAGATACACCGATTTTATATCTAAAGCTATATGGACATAAAGTCAGGGATCAATACTGTAAAATAAAATAAAAAATAAAATACAATCATGGAGAATGTGACGTAAATAACTAAGGGAATTGTGACTTGAGTAGTGATATAGTTTCGGTTACAGAAAAACGCACAATTTCCATTATAATAAGATACATGTCGCGCAAGCAGCACGAATATCCATGAAAATCTCCCGCCAACTTCTCTATCATTCATTGTCCCAGTGAGGTCCTCTGCGCAATATCCAGTCTCCTCGCAGAGTTGGTCAATGTAGGTCCTTGGTGGACGGCCCATATTAGCATGTTCATGTTGGCTTCCACAGGAAAACGTCGCTTATGAGTTCATCCTTGCTCCTCCAGCAGTGTCCAGCATGCCTTGTCCGTCTCACTCTGATGGTTTGTGAGACAGTGGGCATGTGGCCGTACAGCTGCTACCTTTTGGGGTGATGTTACCACGACTTGTTCAAGACCGCACGCAGCATTCTTGTGCAGCTCCCATCCAGCTTATTCTGAATGCGCCTCGTTAAAGTTTAAGTAGTGCAGCCATACAGCAGTACTGATATAACAACATTCTGGAAGAATTGTCGCTTTAACTTGTTAGTGAGATCGGATTTCCATATAACGGATAATCTGTTTATGGCCGACCATGCTTTCCTATCGTGTATTAACATCACTTTCTGTAGATGGGATATTACTACCTAGGTATGTGAAAAGACAGGAAAATCCAATAGAGTGCTATTTGTCTCATAAAAAATAACAAAAATAGGGTGTTTTTTGTGGGGGAAGCGGAATGCATTAATGTTATTTAATAATGGAGAGAATTGATTTGATATATGAGGAATTGAATTACTGTTACCAATCATGCTTTCATGAATTATTGACAAACCTGCAGCTGAATAAGGGGCCATTGGCTTTCAGATCAGTGTAAAAATACCAGGACTGTTGGTGACACTGATCCCAGAGGTGCGAATCTCGCGCGTTACGTGATTAGTTAGTTAGAGAATCAGTTTCAACCTGATACGGAACCAGAGTAGACGTGCTACTGCGAGGTTGATCCTCATCCGCGCGGCGAATAAGATATGGGCTAGACTAATAAAATCTTGATGAAGAAATAAAAGTCTCGTAGTTCATTTAATTAATTACAATGACTAGAGTTAGCCCAGAGGAAGCCCTTAGTTAGAGACAGCAACTAGAAGACGACAAAAAACAGCAAGACAAGAAGTTAGCAGTTCTCGATTTTAAACCAGATGTTGGGTATACAACATTACGAACTGAACGAATTAAACTCGTATGTCAAGGTACAACTATACATTCCTTTTACCCACCACATGGACTTAAATATCCTCATTTTTCTATGGAAACCGGCACCTGGGCACACCAGTGATGGCCACCCAGCAAAGACATACATTGACCAGATCTGCGTGTGGTGTAATGGTTAAAGTCATAGGAAATGGACTCGTCGCCACGAGTTAAAATCCTGGATGTGGTAATTGCATTTCACTAGGAAAGGTAGGAATCCTACTCTCCCTCAAGCTATGGATAAATAGTAGCACAGACTGGGCTCTTTAACCTTGGTTAGGCAATCGGTCTAGGAGAAGGAAAACTCTGAATTCAAACCTGTTTAACTCCGCTTAAGAAATTTGTGTCACATCCTGCTCTTGCGGTGGGGTTGGTATATATATATATATATATATATATATATATATATATATATATATATATATATGCGTGGGTATTGGATTCTGCACAGAGGACCTCCCAAGAGCAATGAATAATAGAGACGGTTGGAGAGAGATTGCCCTGGATATTTGGGCTACTAGCATGACATGATGATCATGATCTTCATGCACTTTCAAAACATTTGATCTGTTTTTGTGTGTGTGTGTGTGTGTATGTGTATGTGTGCATTATTTAGACCAAGGACGCATACCTAACAGCATCTCCGAGAAAGACTGAAACTAATATATGGCCCAGTCAACGGGGCTTAGAATACACTCACTGTATTCCCTGCCGATGGGTATGATGCCACACAAAAACAACGTGTCCATTGCTATTACCCCCAGGTCCACTCAGACTCAGAGTGCTAATACCTATTAGGATTAAATTTGTGAGTCAAATAGATATGCTTTGAAAAGTATTCGTATTGTATAGGGTTAACTGATACCCTATAACTGTAAATAGTTTGTATCAAGAGAAGTTACTTGAAGCTAAAATTATTTACAATCTTTGATTATTAGTTCCTTGAAAATCGTTTTTCATTCTTCTTATTTTCTTCTTTCTTTTCGCTTTTTATTTTCTCATTTTGAAAAAAAGAAAGAAAGAAAGAATACAACAAAAACATTTTATCTTTCACCCGTTCTTAAGTCTTCTCATTCATTCCTTTCCCAAGTTGTTATTGTGAAGTGAAAACCAAACAGCTTCGTCCATGATTTGAAATTCACTCGCTATGTCCATATTTTTCGACGATAAACATTACGCCACCTACAATGAAAAGTTTCCAATCTCTTCTCATGCGTACATATCAATAATTATCTTTGCTAGAGGGCAGGGACGAAATTTGTGAACATAAGCATATTCCACAAAATAATCTCTGCCATTTTTAACCTGTTATGGCGATATTCGAAATGATATCTAACACGAAGAAAAAAAAATCATAATCTCCCCACTACTTTATCTTCAACTTGACTGCGTCCATAATGGACCGTACACAAACATCTGCGTCCATATTGACTTTCTGACCGAAAATATTCCACCATAAACCGTCTGACGCTCTCTGCTATAAGTTTCGTTACGGTAAAAAATATTGTTTTTTTCGTTTTTGTTTTTGGGGTGTTTTTTGTTTGTTTTTCGGCTCCCTGCCAAGCATTTCTTTAAACCCGATAATTCAATGGTTCAGATGGATAGTGGAAAGAATTATTTCTAATTACTGAGTCCGCATGCTAAGCAAGCGAAAGATAATGGTATTTTTTCTTCTTCTGTGGATAAATGTTTCAAACGAAAACGGAAAGTCCATATTTTTAGTTCGGAGAAATTCTTCCCAATTTTTTTCTACTTTTGGTTTGTTTTGTTTTACGGCATATCAACCTCAGTGGGTTATTTAATGCCGATAAAGTTTTGAAATAAATCAATTCTTAATGGATAATACAATTTTTTTATAAATACATTTTTCTATTTAACCCATAGATGGGACCCTAACAGGTACTACCACTCCGGGTCAGAGTGGACCAGGGAGCAATGGTGATGAAGGGGTGCTCCACATTCCCCAAACCTCCAAAACTGGAACCTCACCATCAGATAGAGTTTAACGTCATTCCCAGGACATGTAGACCCGCAGCCACCACCTTCTAGCACCCATATGATAAAAAGGGGTTTTGGCTTGCCATAAGGGCAATAGGGTTGGGAAAATCATATAGGTGCTAGGGCTCGTGAGTATTGCATGTCATGAACTGCTCATCCACCTGGGCTCTATCCTTAAGCATCACGGGTCGCCACCGGCGGCAATAGGTGGCCCCATTGGGGGAGTCTTACCCCTCTGCAGAGGTGCAGTCGGTGCATTCTAATTCCCCAGCCGACAGGGCGGTTTTCTACTTTTATCCGATATCAAGATATTTAGGCGATATTAGTCGCATGATACATCTTTTGGATGCATACAGGGTGGTCGTCAGTGATGCACTATCTTCATCGCCGATTACGGGTTCTTGTGCATTATATCGGCTCCGATAGCAGCCCCAGCTTAAATCCGGCATCTTCAAGTTGCCGTCCTGTAAGCTACGTGCTGCTGGTATTACCATTTTTTTTTATTTTGCTACGAATAAACTGCACAAGTAACTCTCGACCTCTTAAATCGAGAAACCACAATTAGTGTGAGCCAATGAAAAAGTCCATCACCCCTACAACTAATATATAATGGAATAATCTGTTCCTCCCGGTTTCAATCTAATTTACCTCCCACGGTTTCCGCTTGCGGTAAGTTTTCCCCTTCTACGAACTTAATTGATCTTATCTGTTCTAATTTACCACTTTCTTATCTGTTCTTATTTACCACCTTCTAATCTGTTCTTATTTACACCTTACCTGTTTTTATTTATCACCTTCTTATCTGTTTTAATTTACCAGCTTTATCTGTTCTAATTTACCACCTTCTTATCTATTTTTATTTACCACCTTCTTATCTGTTCTAATTTACCACCTTCTAATCTGTTCTTATTTACCAGCTTCTTACCTGTTTTTATTTACTTCTTATCTGTTCCAATTTACCACCTCTTATCTGTTCTTATTACCACCTTCTTATTCTGTTTTAATTTACCACCTTCTTATCTGTTCTTATTTACCACTTCTTATCTGTTCTTTTATCTTTCTTATCTGTTCTTATTTACCACCTTCTTATCTATTTTATTTACCACCTTCTTAATCTGTTTTTTTTTACCACCTTCTTATCTGTTCTTATTTACCACCTTCTTATCTGTTTTTATTTACCACCTCTTATCTGTTCTTATTTACACCTTCTTATCTGTTTTTATTTACCCCCTTCTTGTCTGTTTTAATTTACCAGCTTCTTATCTGTTCTAATTTACCACCTTCTTACCTGTTTTTATTTACCACCTTCTTATCTGTTCTTATTTACCACCTTCTTATCTATTTTTATTTACCACCTTATTTACCACCTTCTTATCTGTTCCAATTTACCACCTTCTTATCTGTTTTAATTTACCACCTCTTATCTGTTCTTATTTAACACCTTCTTATCTATTTCTATTTACCACCTTCTTATCTGTTTTTATTTACCACCTTCTTATCTGTTCTTATTTACCACCTTCTTATCTATTTTTATTTACCACCTTCTAATCTGTTCTTATTTACCACCTTCTTATCTGTTCTTATTTACCACCTTCTTATCTGTTTTTATTTACCACCTCTTATCTGTTCTTATTTACCACCTTCTTATCTGTTTTTATTTACCCCCTTCTTGTCTGTTTTAATTTACCAGCTTCTTATCTGTTCTAATTTACCACCTTCTTACCTGTTTTTATTTACCACCTTCTTATCTGTTCTTATTTACCACCTTCTTACCTGTTTTTATTTACCACCTTCTTGTCTGTTTTAATTTACCAGCTTCTTATCTGTTCTAATTTACCACTTCTATTTTTTATTTACCACCTTCTTATCTGTTCTTATTTACACCTTCTTATGTTTATTTACCACCTTCTTATCTGTTTTAATTTACCACCTCTTATCTGTTCTTATTTACCACCTCTTATCTGTTTTAATTTACCACCTCTTATCTGTTCTTATTTACCACCTTCTTATCTGTTCCACCTTCTTATCTGTTCTTATTTACCACCTTTCTTATCCATTTACCACTTTCTTATCTGTTCTTATTTACCACCTCTTATCTGTTCTATTTACCACCTTCTTATCTGTTCTTATTTACCACATTCTTATCTGTTCTAATTTACCACCTTCTAACATGATCGCCAACAATTGCATATTCTTGTGAAATGTGTGAATCTGCATTTTCCAGGAGGGCTAATCTAAAATGCCATATTCAAATGCACAAAGTCTACTAACCATTTTTTTCATGCACATCTACAATGGATTCTAGAAAAATAATCCGCACTCTTCTTTTATGGAAGCCAAGCTCATTGTGGATAATTTGATAAGAACCATGTCTAATATGCAAAAAACAAGCTACCTCATTTATAACTTGCCAGTTCACCAATACCATCCCTTGAGCTTGCTTAAACTTCTCATCAGTGGTGGAGGTTGAATGGCGTCCTGCTCCCGCTTCATGTGTCACACTTTTTGGCCACTTTTAAACTTCTCTATCCACTCATATATGCTTTTATGTGGTAGTGCACCGTCCCTGTATTGTGCTAAAAGCCTCCGATGAATTTCATCCCCTGACACTCTTTCCAACCAAATAAATTGGTTCAGTTCCTTGGTGCATACTGCTAGTGTAGTTTTCATGTTTACACTGTAAAGACAGCAAGCAAAATGGTGTGGTAAGGCTTAATCTTTGATCATTACGCAGTGAACCAGTTGTATTTCCCCCAAATAATAAATAAATAAAAAACGACTATTCTTGATGAAATATTTCAACCAATTATGTGAATTACACTTATATATATATATATATATATATATATATATATATATATATATAGGTTAAAAAGCCTAGTCTGTCCTACTATTTACCCATAGCTGGTGGGAGAATATTTGACCTGTTTTCTGACAAGACATGTGAATTTAGTTTAGAAGTCAGTTTTCTATTGGGTGATGAAGAGGATAGACGCAAAAAGGTGTCTGTTGTCGAGGGCCAATTTCTTGAGTACCAGGAATTGAAACATAACGTGAAATACCAAACACACAGGCAAAATAAATCAACACGTAAACAATACTTTTACAGTAAAAATCATTGTCCGATGATTTTTAATAGTAAAAATCATTTTCCAATGCATTTTCATAGTAAACATCATTGTCCAATGCATTTTCATAGTAAAAATCATTGTCCAATGCATTTTCATAGTAAAAATCATTGTCCAATGCATTTTCATAGTAAAAATCATTGTCTAATGCATTGTTATAGTAAAAATCATTGTCCAATGCATTTTCATAGTAAAAATCATTGCCAATGCATTTTCATAGTAAAAATCATTTCCAATGCATTGTTATAGCAAAAATCATTTTCCAATGCATTTTTATAGTAAAAATCATTGTCCAATGCATTTTCATAGTAAAAATCATTGTCCAATGCATTTTCCTAGTAAAAATCATTGTCTAATGCATTTTTATAGTAAAAATGATTGTCCAATGCATTTTCATAGTAAAAATCATTTCAAATGCATTTTCATAGTAAAAATCATTTCCAATGCATTGTTATAGCAAAAATCATTTCCAATGCATTTTTATAGTAAAAATCATTGTCCAATGCATTTTCATAGTAAAAATCATTGTCAAATGCATTTTTATAGTAAAAATCATTGTCCAATACATTTTTATAGTAAAAATCTTTTCCAGTGCATTTTTATTGTAAAAATCATTGTCCAATGCATTTTCATTAGTTAAAAATCATTAGTATCCGATCCAAAATAGCACTTTTTGCGATTTCAGATTTTGGAAGAAAAACAAGAAGAGGATCGTATACAAACAAGAAACACAAACACAACACCAAAAAAATAAAAAAAAATAAAAATTTTAAAAAAAAAAAAAAAATATAAAAAAAAAAAACAAAAAAAAAAAAAAAAAAAAAAAAAAAAAAAAAAAAAAAAAAAAAAAAAAACAAAAAAAAAAAAAAAAAAAAAAAAAAAAAACAACAAAAAATTCAAAAAAACACAAACAAACAAAAAACAAAAAAAAAAAAGAAAAAATCAAAAAACAAAATAACAAAAAAAAAAAACCAAAAAAAAAAAACAAACAAATATTTCTCTCCTGATCTTAACACAAAAAAATATTTTTATGACAACAAAATATCAAACTAATAAAAGACAAAAAAATAAAACAAACAACAAAAAAACACAAACAAAGCATCTTTTTATATCTATAATAATTATTTTAAAAAACAAAAACAAAATTTTTTTATCTTTTCTTACTCCTTCGTTTTTAAACAAAAAAAAAAAAAAACCACAAAAGAAAACACACAACTTTCTTTTCTTTTAACAAAAAAAAACACAACACACAAAAGAAAAAAAAAAAAAAAAAAAAAAAAAAAATATAAGATATTCATTCCTGTGTCTTGCGGACAGTTATGTCTTCACATCGCACGTTTTTCCTTTACTGTCTGTATTTCCTCATACAATTTGTCAATAGCTATTTATGGTCACAGACATTATGCTATTTTTTTCTTTATTATATTGATCATTGTGCTCGAAGTCCTCTACATATACTATCTTATATCGTCAGCCAAAACAGCTACTCAATGGATAATTATCATTAATTATAAGTTTCATTGTGAGCAATTCGGTTGTGAATTTTCTTATAAAAAAAAATAATTGATATAAAAAACTTAAATGACAACATACCTATGTTCGAAAGTAGTGGCATTTGTGTACAAGTCATACGGTTTAAAATTTATTCATTTTACTGCTTATTGCTCATATTCCAAATGCACTGCATAATTTTTGCACCTAGTAAAAAATTCATTTGTGCGCCAATTCATTAGTTGCATTGTTCATAGATAAAATATTCTCTACTATTGATTCCAATAAGTTCCATTTTTCATTATTCTGTTTGATTAAAAATCTATATTTGTCCAAACGAACCCACACACCCACGTAACCCAATTGTCATTTTCACCTCCTAGGTAAATAAATTTACATTGAAATGCATCTATCGAATATATTTTAATAGGTCTATAAATATTCATTGATGTCCAGTGCCATGCGAATCTTTTATTTAAGCTAAAATAATCATTGGGTGCCCAAATGCCGGCTGATACAATAGTAATAGTAAAATAATATCATTTGTACTCAACTAGCCTCAAATTTTTAGAAGTATAGAAACCTAATACATGTCACAATGCATGCATTGAAATTTTGATCTATTGAGTTTTCATCGACGATAACTTACTATTGGGAAATCATGAATGTTTGCTATCTATCATAGGTCAATTTGATGATCATAGTTAAAAATCATTTCAAATGTCTACTTTTATCAAGAGTAAAAAAACATTGTCCATGCTATGTGTATTTACATAAGATATAAAGAATCATTTGTCCATATGTCAACCTATTCATGAGATAAAAGAATATGCACTCATGTCCAATGTCATTTTCATGGAAATGTAAAAATCAATTTTTTTTGAAGATGCTATTTATTTTATATAGTCTTAAAAAATACATTTATATTCCAAACATGCAATATTCATGGTAAAAATCACCTTATTTACATATGACCAATTGCAATATTTTTTTCATAGTAAAAACTCTATATTCGAAAATGAGCAATATTACTTAGCATTAGTGTTTAGCGTAAAAATACACAATTTATTGTTTTACTATGTAATCCAAAATGTGGATCTTTCCATTAGTGAAAATAAATCATTATTTCATAAAAAATGCATTTATCAATTATCAGTAGTTTTAAAAATTCAACTATTGAGTATTGAAAATAGCAAAATTTTTGCTCACTAGTAAAAATCATTTACTCTAATGCATGGATTTCATGATAGTATAAATAATCGCTATCTTTCCAAATGGCGAAATAATTTTTCATAGTTAATAGAATCAGATCTCATCACATATATGCATTTGATTTTTTCATACCTAATTTTTGGAAAATAGTGAAACAATACATTGGAAATTTTCCAATTGCTATTTTTTCATAGTTTAATAAATTCACATATTTGTGTACCAAGCATTATAATTCATAGTAGGAGAAACTCGTATTATCTCTCAAATGCAATTTATACAATAGTAAAAATCATTGATCCTCATTTGCATTTATCCTATGTAAAGAATAATAAAGCATTCCTAATCTTGTCACAATGCATTTTCCATATTGAATGCGGGCTAGTTTACGTAATAAAAAATTCATTGGAAAATTGCATTTTTACTTATTTGAAAAATTATAGGTAACAAAATCAATTTCCAATATGTCGAGGTCTCGATAATCATTATAATGCGGAGTAAATTTTCTTTACTATTATACACAATGTCAGGCTTTTCCATAGTAAAAATCAATTTTCCAAATGCATTAGATTTTCATAGTGTAAAATAGAATCATTAATTCCCACAGCATTTTATCAAGATAAAATAAATCATTGTCATAATATGATTTCATAGTAAATCATTTCAAATGCATTTTCATAGTAAAAATACATTTGAAATGCATTTTTAAGTAAAAATCATTTCAAATGCCATTTTCATAGTAAAAATCATGTGTCCAAATGCATTTTCATAGTAAAAATCATGAAATGCTATTTTTATAGTAAAAATCATTTCCAATGCCATTTTCTATAGTAAAAATCATTTCCAATGCATTTTCATAGTAACAAAATCATTTTCCAATGCATTTTCATAGTTAAAAATTCATTTTCAAATGCAATTTTTCATTAGTCTTAAAAATCATTGTCCATGCATTTTTCATTAGTAAAATCATTTCCAAATCCATTTTCATTTAGTAAAAATCATTGTCCAATGCATTGTCATTAGTAAAATCATCTGTCCAAATCATTTTCATAGTATTAAAAATCATTTCAAATGCATTTTTCATAGTATAAAATCATTGCATCCAATGCATTTTCATAGTAAAAATCATTGTCAAATGCATCAGTGATCTTAAATAAAAAGTATCTTTTAAAGGTTTTGGAAATCTCATTAAAAAAAAGATCATGAAAATAAGATTTGTTTCAATTGAAAATATTGTATTCTTTTATTGTTAGCAAAAAAATAAAAAATAAAAAAAAAAAAAAAATATTTTCCTTGTGAGCAATAATTTAGGTTGATATATATTCTTTATCCACTAATTCTTTTTTCTTTTTTATAGAATAATGTAGAAGACTATAAATATGTTTGTTGAATATAAGAAAAAAGAAAAAATTGTTTTGAGGCTATTCTAAATGGTGGAAAATAAAACAGTGTTTCAGGCTTGAACATTTGTCTGTCATCATTTGTCATAGTGGCTGAGAAAAATGTGGGATGTGTATGGAGAGTCATGTTTTAGTCAAAAAAAAATGTTTACGAAAGGGCTTAAGATGGGTTTGTCCCAATGAGACTGACTTTAGAGATAAACAGTCCCTAACACACATACACAGAGATTAGATAGATAGATAGAGAGAGAGAGAGAGAGAGAGAGAGAGTGAGAAAAGAGAGAAGAGAGAGAGAGAGAGAGAGAGAGAGAGAGTGAGAGAGAGAGAGTGAGAGAGAGAGACCGAGAGCGAGAGAGAAGACATAGAGCGATTAAACTATTTATTGTCCCTAAGTTTCTAACGACCAAGCCGCTCCGGTCAAGCATGAAAAGACACCAAAAAAAGACATTACCGATTCGCGTGGTACAAAATTACATTTCTTCATGTCTGTTTACGAAAGAATCGCATTTGGCCCAGACTTCAAAAAGAATCACTCTACTAAAATAAACATATAAACTAGTGAACGCTTATATATATTATATATATATATATATATATATATATATATATATACGTTTACTTGTTTATGTACAGGAAACGCATGTGTCTGGATCCAATGAGTTGTAAAATATTCTCCAAATATCTGGGACCTTGACCGTTCAACCGTGAAAAACATTTGGACAATATTTACAATCATTGAACCCAGACACATGCGTTCTGTTGCAATAAGGATAAACATCAACGAATATTTATATATATATATATATATATATATATATATATATGTGCGTGTGGTGTGTGTGTTGTGTGTGTGTTTGGGCAGCATTCTTTCATTTATACATGTGGAATTAAACACGTGGAATTACTCACATTTTAAAATGCCTATAACACTTTTCCCATCAATTCTCCTCCTTCCAGCCTCCACATCCATTAATATACTTTGAAAAAAAAACTGGAACACATCACCCCTGATGATGGCACTTCGAAGTGCCGAAAGTACTCGGGATATGAACTTCGGTGGACTAATCTGCGAATTCCATCCAAATATAAAAATGCTGGCCAGAAAACTTGAAAAAATCACAAATAAAATCGTTAAACAGGAGACCTGCCTTTTGTCTATGCCTACACACACACACACACACACACAACACACATATATATATATATATATATATATATAATATATTTATATATATATGTGCATCCTTCCGTCTACTAAAGACGATGGCGTGTGTGTGTCCATTTTTATCTGCAGCTGCGTGAGTAGCAGAACAGACCAATTTTTGAATGACAGTCTCTGGTGCAGTGACTGCAAACAAACAGTGATGCTTTCTGGAGTTGGTGTTGTCTCTCCTTCCTTTTGGCTCTCTTTTCTGTGGCGGCTTCTTTCCTCTCTTTTTCACTCCTTTTCGTTCCTTGTCTGACGAGGAGGCGCCAGGTCACACGGTTAAATCAATTGAAACTTAACGTAGCCAAAAACAAGTTATGACTAGAGTCTGTTTTTAAATTCTATAAAAAATCAATTAATGATCCGATTTTAACGAAAATTTCCATAATTACTTACCCTTTGATGAAAATATGTTTTTTCCTAAAATATATTAGAGGAAATATTTTTTACGAGGTCTAACCGCCCCCTAACTTTTAAAGAAAGAAAAACTTAACAAACCGTCATCCAGTTATATTTTATTTCAACCAGAAACTAAAAAAAATTGAGTTCTAGCCTCATCAGATGGGTTTTACAATTTTTTTTAAAACCTGTCTGATGAGGCTCGAAATCAAAGCGGCTTCGAGTCTATAACTCTGCTGCTGAGGCATAATAGGCCGAAATGTACATAGAGAGAATGACTTTTTCTCGATTTGTTTACGCTTCACATTTAAACAGATATATTTGCCTAATTCATTAATTATCAACATATTAATTTTCAAATTACGTATGACATCAATTAAGCACATATTCTCCCAAATACATGTATATATATATATATATATATATATATATATATATATATATATATATATTATATATTGGTTTGTTGATTGGTTTTGAAGGCTATCACAATGCAAGTGTAAAGAAAAAAGAAGGTAACTGTGGTGTTGTTTGTTAACCTGTGATTAATTCTCAATTCTTAATATTTCGGGATAAAAATCCCTTCCGCAGAAGATTACTAGAACTGAAGTTGTTGCTAGTGGCTGTTCATTTGTTCTGTCTCATATCTTCCAAATTCTGTGTGGGGTGCTTGTTTATGTGTGTGTTTGTGCGTGTGTAAGTGTGTGCGCGCGCTTATGTCTGTGTGTCTATTCATTTCCTTTTTTCTTCTTTTTTAAAAATTAATATTCCAGATTTGGCTCGCCCTCTAAGCATGTGTTATTTTTGTTACTAACAGGACCTTCTGATCCCTTTTTTCAAATATATATTTTATATATATATTTTTATAATATATTTATATGATATATATATATATATATATATATATATACATATATATATATATATATTATATATATATATATATATATGGTATTTCGAAAGTAGGATACACGTACACATGATTTGATTTTAAATAAATAATTGTGAAACCCTAAAATAATATTTACAGATAGGAATTATTTCATTTATTGCATAACACAGCTAAAAATGATTTAGAAATATTGAACGCGTGAATATATGACATCACAGCAAAGATGGCTGCCCCCATCAGTGTGTAAAAAAGTGTTGACGTCACAGCAAAAAAGGCTGCCTCTATCAAGAGGTGTAAAATAACGTAGAGGTGTGAAATGTAATCATATTTTTGTAGGTTAAGGACGAGGATCGACTTGAAATTTCACAGTGAATTTATGCTGCGGATGGCAAACATATATATATATAAATATATATATATATATATATATATATATATATATATATATATATATAAACAGCTAGGATTATCTAAAGCTGAAAAGTAAAAAGTGCTCAATACCTTAGTAGAGAAAATAATAAACTTAAACCTAATGAGTCATATATACCTACTAACTGATGAGCTACTAAGTGAAACTGTTAGTAGTTATATCTGACTCATTAGGTTTAAATTTATATATATATATATATATATATATATATATATATATATTATATATATATATATATATACATATGAGTTGTGAAAGCAAAAATAAGATTTGGAGATGGGAAATATTTTTCTTCCCGGGTAATGTTTGGTAGTATATTTTACAATCAAACTATTTGCTGTGTTTTTTCTCACCGCGAGGATTTACCAAAAAGTTTGGTATATATAGTAATATATTATATATATATATATATATATATATATATATATATATATGGGGGTATTCTGAACGTTAGGATTGCAAGTAAAAATGAGTTTGATCGAAAATAAATGATTGTGAAATCCAAAAATAAGATTTGAAGATGGGAAATATATCATTTCTTTCGTAACTCAGCGAGAAATGATTTAATATTGAAACGCCTACAAATATGACGTCATACCAAAGATGGCTGATTCCATTAAAGAGTTTAAGAAACGTAGAGGTGTGAAATGTAATCATATTTTTGTAGGCGAAGGACGATGATCTACCGAAAATTCACAGTGAATTTATTGCTGTGTATTTCAAACATATAATGCGATAAAAAGCGGTTATCTGCTGTAGTCGTGTTCCCTGAGTTGCGTACAAATCTAAAAAGGTCTAGCCTACGGTCGAGTGCCCCAACGTTCATCAAAGATGACGTCACACCAAATATGGCTACCTTCATCAAAGAGAGTAAAAACTGTTGATTTTTGAAGAGTTTGATGTAAAATTATATAAAAGTGTATAATGAGTATCAAAATTGTTCATGATATATTCTAGCTATTAAAAAATTAATTTACAAGTCCACAGCATAATTGAAGAAAGATGTAAAGTTTCAAAGCATTTGTGGTGTTGATAAATCCGAAATGTTGTAGAAAATAGTCTTCAAAGGTGTAAAACGGTCGAAACAAATTTCTGTCACCAATTATAAACATCATTTGTTTTTTCAAAAATGTTAAATATATATATATAATATATATATATATATATATATATATAATGAGCCAGACGAACCTACTAAAAGTTTCGCTTAATGCTCTTCAGGGCTAAGAGTCAGATCTTAGCCTGAAGAGCATTAAGCGAAACTAAGGTAGGTTCGTCTGACTCATTAGAGTTATCTTTATTATTTGCTCTACTTAGGTATTGAGCACTTTTTACTTATTAGCTTTAGTCTCTTGGCGGGTTTGTATGAATATATATATATATATATATATATATATATATATATATATATTTATGCATGTAAATTGTTTTTTTTCTTTTGGCCAAAATATTGTACTAATAGATATTTTTTATTAGTACGATTATCTTGGTCTTTTCTTTTTCCAATTTTCTTTTCTTCCCGGTTGATGTTTGGTAGTATATTTTTACAATCAAAACTATTTGCTGGTTTTTTCTCACCGCGAGGATTTTACCAACAAGTTTGGTATATATATATATATATATATATATATATATATGGGGGGGGGGTATTCTGAACGTAGGATGCAAGTAAAAATGAGTTGATCGAAAATAAATGATTGTGAAATCCAAAAATAAGATTCGGAGATGGGAAATATATCATTTCTTTCGTAACTCAGCGAGAAATGATTTAATATTGAAACGCCTACAAATATGACGTCATACCAAAGATGGCTGATTCCATTAAAGAGTTTAAGAAACGTAGAGGTGTGAAATGTAATCATATTTTTGTAGGCGAAGGACGAAGATCTACCGAAAATTCACTGTGAATTTATTGCTGTGTATGGCAAACATATAATGAGATAAAAAGCGGTTATCTGCTGTAGTCGTGTTCCCTGAGTTGCGTACGAATCTAAAAAGGTCTAGCCTACATTCGAGTGCCCCAACGTTCATCAAAGATGACGTCACACCAAATATGGCTACCTTCATCAAAGAGTGTAAGAACTGTAGATGTTTGAAGTGTAATCGGATTTTTGTAGGCAAGGAAAGATCGATTTGAAATTCATTTTGAATTTATTGCTGTGTATGGCAAAGAGAAAGCGCTTATCGGCTGTAGTCGTGTTCCCTGAGTTGCGTACAAATCTAAAAAAGGTCTAGCCTACGTCGCGTGCCCCACGTTCATCAAAAACAGAAGACAATATTACACACTTCGAAATTTTCATTCAAGATAAATGACGTAGATTTCACGATATGACCGCCACGTTTGATCATTTCAAGTTGGTGGTCCTTGAAATCATTCACAACAAAATGAGATATTATCTTGTTCAAATGCAAAACACTTGCATGATACTAGGTGTGTTTGGGGGAGACGCTCGTCATGTAATGGGTATCGTCGTAGGAAACAGACACGTCGACCCGGGTTCACATCCCGGATGTGGCTGTTTGGATCACCCCTAGAGTTAATACCTTTAGCAAAGTTAGGTGTTTACTCAACCCGTTCGTTGCGAGTAGGATGTGACAACCGCGCAAGTATGATCTGAGTTCAAATCCCGGACGAGGCTGTTTGAATTTCCCTTAAAATTATACTCTTGGGAAAGGTAGTTTTTTCACTCAACCAATTCGTTGCAAATAGAAAGTGACGCAAGAATGGGACAACTAGCTAGGATTAAACTCACTATTCAGAAGTAATGGGTAATAATCGCCGTAGAAAATAGACACGTTGACCCGAGTTCAAATCCTGGACGAGACTGTTTGCATTTCCCTTGAAGCTAATACTCTTGGGAAAGGTAGTTTTGTTTACTCAACCAATTCGTTGCGAGTAGAAAGTGACATAAGCTCGCAAGAATGGAGCAAATAGCTAGCATTAAACTCGCTATTCAGTAGTAATGGGTAATAATAGTGTCGAATGGGCCTACTAAAGCTGGGTATGGCAACCAGTCTAGAAGAAGGTAGAAGTCTGTATTCAAACTTGTTAAACTACGCTTAAGAAATTGATCTTCCGTCACATCCTGCTCTTGAAGAGGGGTCAATTATTAATCCGATGAGGCTATTTACATTTCCCAAGGAGCTAATACAATTGTAATATATATATATATATATATATATATATAATATATATATATATATATTATATATGTAAATAAATGGAAGTTAATCCGACAGTATGAATTTAACATTTTTGAAAAAACAAATGATGTTTATAATTGCTGACAGAAATCTGTTTCGACCTCTTTGATAGATCAGTCATCATCAAGAGCAACATTTGAGAGAAAGACGGAATGTAACAACCGTTCGAAGAAAGGGTACAAACAAAACGCTATTATTCAATGCTGGAATTTTTTAAAATGCGTTTTCTGTGTTAAAAATGAAATAAATTTTGTTTTTAAAAATCAGAAGCATTATAGTTCATAATAAAACTCAAAAGAGTTTGATGTAAAATTATATAAAAGTGTATAATGAGTATCAAAATTGTTCATGATATATTCCAGCTATTAAAAAAGTAATTTACAAGTCCACAGCATAATTGAAGAAAGAAAAGATGTAAAGTTTCAAAACATTTGTGGTGTTGATAAATCTGTAGTGTTGTAGATAATAGCCTTCAGAGGTGTAAAACGGTCGAAACAGATTTCTGTCAGCAATTATAAACATCATTTGTTTTTTTCAAAAATGCTAAATTCATATATATATATATATATATATATATATATATAAAGATAAATCTAATGAGTCAGACGAACCTACTAAAAGTTTCGCTTAATGCTCTTCAGGGCTAAGACTCAGATCTTAGCCCTGAAGAGCATTAAGTGAAACTTTTAGTAGGTTCGTCTGACTCATTAGAATTATCTTTGTTATTTGCTCTACTTAGGTATTGAGCACTGTTTACTTATTAGCTTTAGTCTCCTGGCGGGTTTGTATGAATATGTATATCTTATATATACATATGCATATAAGTTGTTTTTTCTTTTAGCCAAAATAGGTTATTTGTTGTTGGTACGATTATCTTGGTCTTTTCTTTTTTCCAAAAAATTTTTTCTTCCCGGTTGATGTTTGGTAGGTTATTTTTACAATCAAACTATTTGTTGTGTTTTTTCTCACCACGAGGATTTACCAAAAAGTTTGGTATATTATATATATATATATATATATATATATATATATATATATATATATAATATATATATATATATATGGGGGGTATTCTAAACGTAGGATGCAAGTAAAAATGAGTTGATCGAAAATAAATGATTGTGAAATCCAAAAATAGGATTCGGAGATGGGGAAATATATCATTTCTTTCGTAACTCAGCGAGAAATGATTTAATATTGAAACGCCTACAAATATGACGTCATACCAAAGATGGCTGCTTTCATTAAAGAGTTTAAGAAACGTAGAGGTGTGAAATGTAATCATATTTTTATTAGCGAAGGACGAAGATCTACCGAAAATTCACAGTGAATTTATTGCTGTGTATGGCAAACATATAATGAGATAAAAAGCGGTTATCTGCTGTAGATGTGTTCCCTGAGTTGCGTACAAATCTAAAAGGTCTAGTCTACGATCGAGTGCCCCAACGTTCGTCAAAGATGACGTCACAGCAAATATGGCTACCTTCATCAAAGAGTGTAAGAACTGTAGATGTTTGAAGTGTAATCGGATTTTTGTAGGCCAAGGACGAAGATCGATTTGAAATTCATTTTGAATTTATTGCTGTGTATGGCAAAGAGAAAGTGCTTATCGGCAGTAGTCGTGTTCCCTGAGTTGCGTACGAATCTAAAAAGGTCTAGCCTACGGTCGTGTGCCCCCACGTTCATCAACAACAGAAGACAATATTACACACTTTGAAATTTTGATCCAAGATAAATGACGTAGATTTCACGATATGACCGCCACGTTTGATCATTTCAAGTTGGTGGTCCTTGAAATCATTCACAACAAAATGAGATATTATCTTGTTAAAATGCAAAACACTTGCATGATACTAGGCGTGTTCGTTTGCGGCGCTCGTCATGTAATGGGTATTCGTCGTAGAAAATAGACACGTCGACCCGAGTTCAAATCCTGGATGAGGCTGTTTGCATCACCCCTAGAGTTAATACCTTTTGCAAAGTTAGGTGTTTACTCAACCCGTTCGTTGCGAGTAGGATGTGACACAACCTCACAAGTATGATCTGAGTTCAAATCCCGGACGAGGCTGTTTGAATTTCCCTTGAAGCTAATACTCTTGGGAAAGGTAGTTTTTTCTCTCTACCAATTCGTTGCGAATAGAAAGTGACACAAGCTCGCAAGAATGGGACAACTAGCTAGGATTAAACTCACTATTCAGAAGTAATGGGTAATAATCGTCGTAGAAAATAGACACGTCGACCCGATTTCAAATCCTGGACAAGACTGTTTGCATTTCCCTTGAAGCTAATACTCTTGGGAAAGGTAGTTTTTTTACTTAATTCGTTGCGAGTAGAAAGTGACATAAGCTCGCAAGAATGGAGCAAATAGCTAGGATTAAACTCGCTGTTCAGTAGTAATGGGTAATAATAGTGTAGAATGGGCCCACTAAAGCTGGGTATGGCAACCAGTCTAGAAGAAGGAAGAAGTCTGTATTCAAACCTGTTAAACTACGCTTAAGAAATTGACCTTCGGTCATATCCTGCTCTTGAAGAGGGGTCAATTGATAATCCGACGAGGCTATTTACATTTCCCATGGAGCTAATACAATTTATATATATATATATATATATATATGAAAATAAATGGAAGTTAATCCGACAGTGTGAATTTAACATTTTTCAAAAAAAACAAATGATATTTATAATTGATGACAGAAATCTGTTTCGACCGTTTTAATGGATCGGTCATCATCAGGAGCAACATATGAGAGAAAGACGGGATAAATAACCGTTAGAAGAAAGGGTACTAACAAAACGCTATTATTCAATGCTGGTTTTTTTTAAAAATGCGCGTTTTGTGTTAAAAATAAAATAAATTGTATTTAAAAAAATCAGAAGCATTATAGTTCATAGTAAAACTCAAAAGAGTTTGATGTAAAATTATATAAAAGTGTATAATGAGTATCAAAATTGTTCATGATATATTCCACCTATTAAAAAAGTAATTCATAAGTCCACAGCATAATTGAAGAAAGATGTAAAGTTTCAAAGCACTTGTGGTGTTGATAAATCTGTAGTGTTGTAGATAAAAGCCTTCAGAGGTGTAAAACGGTCGAAACAAATTTCTGTCAGCAATTATAAACATCATTTGTTTTTTTTTCAAAAATGTTAAAATTTTATATTATATATATAATGAGTCAGACGAACCTACTAAAAGTTTCGCTTAATGCTCTTCAGGGCTAAGAGTCAGATCTTAGCCTGAAGAGCATTAAGCGAAACTTTTAGGTAGGTTCGTCTGACTCATTAGATTTATCTTTATTATTTGCTCTACTTAGGTATTTGAGCACTTTTTACTTATTAGCTAGTCTCCTGTCGGAGTTTGTATGAAATTATATACTTATATTAAATATATGCATTATAAATTGTTTTTTTCTTTTGGCCAAAAATATTGTACTAATAGATTATTTTTTGTTGGGTACGATTATCTTGGTCTTTTCCTTTTTTCCCAAAAATGTTTTTCTTCCTGGTGATTGTTTGGTAGTAATTTTTACAAATCAAACGTATTTGCTGGGGGTTTATTCTCACCGCGAGGATATTTACCAACAACGTTTGACTATATATATATATATAGTATATATATATATATATTATTATAATATATTAATTATATGGGGGTATTCTGAACGTAGGCATGCAAGTAAAAATGAGTTTTGATCGAAAATAAATGACTGCATGAGAACCAGCAAAAAAAGATTTGGAGATAGAAAAATATAATCATTTCTTTCGTAAAACTCGAGCCGAGAAATGATTTATATTTTTGAAAACGCCTACAAATATGGACTCATACCAAAGATGGCTGTTTCATTAAAGAGTTTTAAGAAACGTAGAGGATGTGAAATGTAGATATATTTTTGTGGGCGAAGACGAAGATCTTAACCGAAAAAATTCACAGTGAATTTATTGACTGTGTATGGCAATTACATTTATTAATGAGAGTAAAAAGCGGTATCTGTGTAAAGATGTGATGGCCCTGAGTTGCGTACAAAAATCTATAAAGGTCTAGTCTACGATCGAAGTGCCCAACGTTCGTTTTCAAAGATGACGTTCAACAAGCAAATATGGCTTACCTTCATCAAAGAGTGTAAGAAACTCGTTTAGATGTTTGAAGTGTAATCGGATTTTTGTAGGCCAAGGACCAAGATCGATTTTGAAATTCATTTTTTGAATTATTGCTGTAGTATGGCCAAAGAGGAAAGCGCTTATCGGCTTAGTCTGATTCCCTGGAGTTGCGTACAAATCTAAAAAAGCTATGGCCGAACGGTCGCGTGGCCCCCACGTTCACAACAACAGAAGGACAATATTACACATCTTTGAAATTTTGAATTAAAGATGAATGACTTAGATTTCGGATTATGACCGCCACGTTATTGATTTCTTTTTTTCAAGTTGGTTGCGTCCTTTGAAATTCATTTCACAACAAAATGAGGATATTATCTTGTTTGAATTTAGCAAAAACCACTTGCATGATACTAGCGTATGTGGTTCGTTCTGCGGCGCTCGTCACTGTAATGGGTATTGCGTCGTTAGAAAATAGACACGTCAACCCGAGTTCACATCCCGAGATGAGGCTGTTTGGATCACCCTTAGAGTTAATACCTTTAGCAAAGTAGTGTGTTTACTTTTCAACCCGATTCGTTTGCGCAGTAGGATGTGACACAACCTCACAAGTATGATCATGCAGTCAAATCCCGGACGAGCCTGTTTGAATTTCCCTAAAACTAATACTACCTGGAAAAGGTAGTTTTTTTCACTCCAACCAATTCGTTGCGAGTTAGAAAGTGACGCAAAGAATGAGATACTAAAGCTAGGATTAAAACTCCCTATTCAGAAGTAATAGGTATAATAGGTCGTTAGGAAAAATAACACGTCGACCCGATTTTCAAATTCCTGGACAAGACTCTTTGCATTTCCCTTTTGGAAGCTAAACTACTCTTGGAAAGGTAAGTTTTTTACTTAACCAGTTCGTTGCGAGGTTAGAAAGCTGATCATTAAGCTCGCAAGAATGGCAGCAATATAGCTAGGATTAAACTCGCTTATTCAGTAGTAACTTTGGGTTAATAATAGTGTAGAATGAACCCATAAATAAAATAAAATAAATGGAAGTTAAACCTGGAACAGTATGAAGTTGACATTTTGAAAAAACAAATGATTGTTTTATAATTGTGACAGAAATACTGTCTCGACTACTTTAAGTAGATTCGGTCATCATCTAAGAGCAACATATGAGAGAAAGCATGGATGAGAACAACCGTTTTAGAAGAAAAGGAAGGCGCGCGGTACAAAAAACGCTATCAATTCAATGCTTGGAATTTTTAAAAAATGCGTGTTCTGTGCTTAAACAATAAAATAATCTCTCTCTTTC
>CM042182.1:4536824-4555942 GCA_023376005.1 Doryteuthis pealeii | reverse complement strand
GCCTGGCGGGTCCGACAATATTTTAAAACGTTTTCATTACCTACAAATCATTTCAAACACACACACACACACACACACACACACACAGACACACACACACATATATATATATATATATATATATATATATATATATAATATATTATATATATATATATATACTAGCAAATATATGCACCCTCCGGGTGCAAGTATTTAAGTTTTAATGTAATAAAATATCATATTAAATTAGAAAGGCTAATAAAACTAAATAAGAATGCAAATAAAAAGATTTGAAACAGAGGAGGGTATAATCGAAAAATAGAACAACTAAAACTTACTCTTCCATCACTCTCGTCTTTCATTGCTAAATTTTCCTAATTTAACTATTTAGTTAAAAGAGGAAGTAAAGAATAAAATGACAGTTATTTTTTCATGTTAATGGATTTCATTTAAGATTCATTGAAGAGATGTTTGCTTATATTCATTAAAGATAAAACCAAACAATTAGAAATCAATAATACTAAGTGCATATTTATTAAAATCACATTTGTAATATCAATATGCAAATTAGCCTTCCCGTTCACACTGTAATCTGCTATTTTGTTGTATATATAAATATAATTGCATGCTATTAGTATGTAGATATGGTTAACAGTATTAATAATGTAAAACAATTTTATTAATAATTGAAGTTTAAATAAAAATAAAATCATGGAGAATGTTATGCAAATAACTAAGGGAATTGTGAGCTGAGTAGTGATATAGTTTCGGTTACAGACAGACAAACAAACAATCTCCATTATAATAAGATATATATATATATATTTATGCTTTTTTTAATGTTGAAGTTGGGCGTTATTATGAAGCATTTAAAAATAAATTAACTCCATGTTATGGAGTACTGGACTCACTTATTTTTTATTATTTGTTATAAATTTTCGGGTTCGTTAGATTCCCTTTTTCAAATGAATGTTGCTCCTGTTCAACGGATCCTTTGTCTTTGTTGTTATTGACAGCAGCAGCGTCTGTAAAATATTTGTAATAACGGAGTATTCCGATATCGGCGATCAGTCTCCTCACGTGAGTTCGTAGTTTTAAAACCAACCTACGTAACATCCTCACTGCACCCAGAAAACATCTACATAACACCGTACAGAAAGGTAACAAAAGATGCAACAAGCCTAGATGCCAAATTTGCAGCCATATACATTTTGGTTATTTTTTTCTTTGTGCAGTATAACTGTATTTTCAGTAAAAATCTTCCGGTACGTATGTATTATATAAAAAAAGTCGTCGGGGCGGCCTAATGTCGGTATCGGCCAGACAGCGAGGGAGTCTATTCCATTTTCACTAGGGCTAGACCAAGGAGATTATTTTAGCATCTGAGGTGAAGCGTCACACCTACCATCAGCTCCTGACTTTACCGCACAGATCCCTGTGCTACACATTCGCTGAGTTGGCGAGGGCCGGTATCGAACCAAGAACCTTGTGATTCCTAGCCGAAAAAAACAAAAATATAGCCATAATATAGATAGTCTACTGGAAGGCATATGACATGTTCCTACAACGATATATAATGGGATATTTAAACATATTCAAAGTCTCCATAGATGTATTCATCTTCATCACGAAAGCTATGGAAAACTGCTGAGAGGAATTAACAGCTGGAGGAAATATCCTATAACTTAATATAAAATGCAAAGAGACATCTTCCAGGGAGACATATTATCACCATCATTATTCAGTTAGCATCCTTCCGTCTACTAAAGACGATGGCGTTGTGTCCACCTTTTAAAAAATCTGGCAGCTGCGTGAGAGGCTGAACAGACCAATTTTTGAATGGCGATCTCTGGAGCAGTGACTGCAAACAAACAGTGATGTGGATGGGTAGGGGCATCGCGGCAAGGAGACCGTATGCGAACATCCAATGTCGTGCCATAGGAAGCGAGTGAGACGGCGAACGGCGGAGGAGGAGAGTAAGCGGCGGCGTGTAAAGCGGGCGGGCAACGACGACGGGAGCTGACGGCGAGGTAACCGAGAGACCCTGTCGTTACCGCCGCGTGCTATCGTCTCGTCCCCTCTGTGTACTGGGTGTCTTTGCTATGCTGACCGAGCAACGACGACGAGGGCGATGACGACTACGAGGACGGCGACCGACGGGCACTAGTTCGACAACGGCGACGACGGAGAAGATGACTACGACGGCGACGAAGGGGGACCTAGGACCGCGGCGCGTTTGGACGTTGAAGGGCCTCCATACATCTTGCCCAGGCTCTTTTGAGGTACTAGCTTGGAAGCTGTGATGTTATTACTTTTTTTAACTTTTTTTACTTTTTTTCACCCAGGCTCCTTTTGTATAAAAAGTACCGAGCAAGTCTGTGCGGCTGTTGCATACCCCTGGGTCAATATATAAGAATTAATGATCTATTCGTAAATTACATAGAGCGAATCTTCAAAAGTGGTGAATTAACAACACGACAGGTCTACCAAGACTGGAACATATATCATCATCATCATCATCATGTCATGCACGCAGCACGGATATCCATGACAATCTCTCGCCAACCTTCCCTATCACTCATTGCCCCTGCAGCAACCAGCATCCTCGCATAGTTGGTCAATGTAGGTCCTTGGTGGGCGACCCTCACTAGCATGTCCATGTGTTGGCTTCCATAAGAGAACATCGCTTATGAACTCATTCTTGCTCCTCCAGCAGTGTCCTGCATGCCTAGTCCGTCTCACTCGGATGGTTTGCAAGGTGGGGGCAGGTTGCCATACAGCTGCTTTCTTGTGGGAAGGTTGCTAAACCCGAAATCTGTAAGGATACTGGTGTAACATCACTAATTCTCCTCCTTTGATGCATCTCGGCGATGTTTTATAAGACTCGTATGACAAGACCTATCACGACACATGTTACCGCTTTTCTTTCTGTAGTCTCGTATGACAAGATGTAGCAAGACACATGTTACCACATTTCATCACTTTGTCTAGTATGATCTATCAAGACGCATGCTACTATTTTTAATTCTGTAGTTTCGTAAAACAAAATGTTGCATGACAAGTGTTACCACTTTCCTTCCCTTAGTCTCGTATGACAAAATCTATCACAACGCACGTTACCACTTTTCTTTCTGTAGTCTCGTAAAACAAAATGTTCCATGACACATGTTACCACTTTTCTTCTCTTAGTCTCGTATGACAAAATCTATCACGACGCACGTTACCACTTTTCTTTCTGTAGTCTTGTAGAACAAAATGTTCAATGACACATGTTACCACTTTTCTTCTCTTAGTCTCGTATGACAAAATCTATCCCGACGCACGTTACCACTTTTATTTCTGTAGGCTCGTATGACAAGATGTACCAAGACATATGTTACCACTTTTCTTCTCTAAGTCTTATATGACAAAATCTATCCCGACTCACGTTACCACTTTTCTTTCTGTAGTCTCATAAAACAAAATGTTGCAAGAGACATGTTACCACTTTTCTTCTCTTAGTCTCGTATGAAACGACCTATCAAGACGCATGTTACTATTTTTCGGAAAATTACCGGAAAATAAAAGGTACTTACCTTATGGACATAAGGAGGAAACAAGTATATATGTATATATATCACTTTACGTACACCTCTTCAGACCTGAAAGTATAAAAATATAAGATATCAGAAGATATCATAAAAAGGGTAGGTTGCTTTTTCACTTTTTTATGAATATAAAATTCTCTCAAAGAGCAAAAGTTATTTGTTGGTATAATGAATACTGTTACCAAAAATCAGATCTCCTACTTGCACCATTGTTTGAGGGAATAGCATAAAAATAGTTTTATAACAAACTTCACATGAAATAAAGAAAATGGCATTACTTTTTTTTTACTAAGCCCCGTATATATATATATATATATATATATATATATATATATATATGGAATATAACTGAGTTCAAAACAAACGAAAAATCTTGGAGACCCGCTAGTGTAATGGTTAGAATCCTCCCTGTCAGCCTGGCAATTAGGGTTCGAATCACACACAGGGCAGTTTTCATGTCTATCACTCTGCTGATGAGGCTTAAAAACAGAGATTGACTTCCTCTCTCTCTCTCTCTCAATATATATATATATATATATATATATTATATATATATATATATTATAATCCAAAAGACCGGAGAAGAAATCTTCCTTACGACATAAGAGTTTTTTTTTAAACTGTCGCAGTTTGCAGAGCTCAATGTGTGCTCTTATTGTTAGAGTCACAGAGCAAATTTATAAGTAAAAAAATAACAAAAGACTTAGACTTTTTGCATTATAGTCAGGAAGCTTAGACAAGGTGTCTAACTCTCCCAAATCATCAGATGCGAATGAAGCTTTGTGTATATATTGGTTTGCAGGTTGATTTTGAAGGGTATCACAATGCAGGTGTAAAGAATAAGGTAACAATGGTGTTGTGTGTTAACCTGTATTTTATTCTTGAATTTTCGAGATAAAATTTATTTTTCAGAAGATCACTGGAACTGAAGTCATCTTGTTATGGCATTTCTAGGTAAATGAATTTGATATATATATATATATATATATATATATATATATATGTGTATGTGTTTTGTGTGCGTGAGTATAAATGAAGTGTCGAAAAGATATCGAAACTGATGCTGTAATTACCAAGACAGAAAGGAAGAATGAATCCTACAATGTCACATCAAACCAACAAAGTATGGTGGTATCGTGAGATACTGCTGGGGGCCCTCTAGATTAGTGTTAATGATGTTTCGGCCCCGAAACCATGCCTGAACCGAGAGTCATCTATCTATCTGATTAAGGCTTTGTTGGTTACAATGCTACTGTGTAAATAGCAGTCATTGGTATGAAGTTTATTGAAACGTTAATTTTCTCCGAAATAGTCCCCTTGCCATAAACCTGTTGCATACCCTTCTCATTACTTCCTTCTTCACTTCTTGTTTTGTTTTGTTTTGTTTTACGGCATATCAACCTCAGTGGGTTATTTAACGCCGATAAAGTTTTGAAATAAATCAATTCTTAATGGATAATACAATTTTTTTATAAATACATTTTTCTATTTAACCCATAGATGGGACCCTAACAGGTACTACCACTCCGAGTCAGAGTAGACCAGGGAGCAATGGTGATGAAGGGGTGCTCCACATTCCCCAAACCTCCAAAACTGGAACCTCACCATCGGATAGAGTTTAACGTCATTTCCAGGACATGTAGACCCGCAGCCACCGTCTTCTAGCACCCATATGATAAAGAGGGGTTGGGACTTGCCATAAGGGCAATAGGGTTGGAGCAATCATATAGGTGCTAGGGCTTGACATGACCAGCCGATTGATCGGAGGGGGCTTCCCCGACCGCCCGTCTAGCCCAAGATAGGGCCAAAGTGTAGTATTGCAAGTCATGAACTGCTCATCAACCTGGGTTCTATCCTTAAGCATCACGGGTCGCCACCCACGGCCAACAGGTGGCCCCATTGGGGGAGTCTTCCCCTCTGCAGAGGTGCAGTCGGTGCATTCTAACGCCCCATCTCCACTTCTTCTGTTCTTCTATATCTTACGTCTTCTTCTAACATCTGGACTTCCAGCGTCTGGGTCTTCGTCTTGGTGGTCAGTCGCACTTGGCTCATTTCTTCTTCCAATCAGTCCTGTTACCAAGACACCCATTAATCACAAGACCGTGTTATTTTTCTTAAACTTTTATTTCCTTAACTAAACATTTCATGTAACTAAATATCTGACTAACATAGCGTGCGTATGCAGAGTGAGTCCCAGTTAAGGCAGGACATCCTCACTGCACGACGTCCAACTGAAAAACTGAGAACCAAACCAGGTCCCACGTGATTTCACGTAATTTGGCGGGCTTTCTGTACTATTCCATGGAAAGTAACGCCCGTGATATGAAAAGGTCCATCCCTTTAGAAATACAGGGGATTGACAATAATCTTATGCAACCGCATAGATTATGTAACAAACCTACTTATTCCTGTTTTCTATTGGTCGAACCATTCATGAAATTGTTCTTTTGATCTCTCATGATGCTGCGTTGTCATAAAAAACATCACTGGGAGTTTGGACTGATGAACAAAGAATGCGCATGCGCCCCTTAAAATCGCTGAGGGTAAAAGTATTCAGAGTGCTGACTAAAACGTACCGAGAAGTTAGTGTTACGGTACAGAGTTCCATTGTTTATATCTCTCTATCTATCTATCTATCTAAGACCATCATATGCTTTTTTCTCTCTTTCTTTCTTTCTTTCTTTCTTTTTTTTTTTTTTTTTCTTTTTTTTTTTCTTTTTTCTTTTCTTTCTTTCTTTTTCTTTCTTTTTTTTTTCTCTTCTTTCTCTTTTTTTTTTCTTTCTTTTTTTTCTTTCTTCTTTCTTTCTTTCTTTCTTTTTTTCTTTCTTTCTTTTTTCTTTCTTTCTTTCTTTCATTCTTTCTTACATTCTTTCTTTCTTTCTTTCTTTCTTTCTTTCTTTCTTTCTACTACTATCGTATGCTAAATTTGATTCCCCTATTTATTCATTTTTACTACCATTATACGCTACCGTTTCTATCTATCTATCTAGATATCTATCTATCTTTCTATCTCATTCATATGCTACCTTTTCTTTCTTTTTTTCTTTCTTTTTACCACAATCGTAAGCTACCTTTTCTTTGTTTTCTCTCTCTTTCTACTGCCATCCTATGCTTTTTTCTTTCTTTTTTCTATCTTTCTTTCTTTCTTTCTTTCATTCTTTCCACTACCATCGTAAGCTAAATTTTCTTCCTCTCTTTCTTACTTTATTTTTACTACCATTATACGTGACCATTTCTATCTATCTGTCTATCTATCTATCTTCATTCATATGCTACTTTCTATTTCTTTTTCTTTCTTTCTTTCTTTCATTTATTCTACTACCATTATATTCTACCTTTTCTATCTATCTATCTAGATTTATATGCCACTTTTTCTTTTTTCTGATACAATCATATGTTACCTTTTCAATCTATCTACCATGACATACCACCTTTCAATCTATCTATCTATCTATCTATCTATCTATCTATCTAATTCTGTTTATATTTATTTAACTATCTCCTTGTGTTTATAACTATGCATATATTTCATTCTGTTCATATCTATCTATCTATCTATCTATCTAAGTCTGTTCAAATCTATCTATCTATCTATCCATCTATTTATCTGTGCCATTCATTATTTGAGGAAATGCATAATGACGTATGGTTTTGGTAACATCAATCTATCTATCTATCTATCTATCTATGTCAGTCTTTTCATATCTCTCTCTCTCTATCTATCTACCTATCTATCTCAGATATATCTATCTGTCAATCAATCACTCAATCAATCCATCAATCAATCTATCTATCTATCTATCTATCTATCTGTCTATATATCTATCTGTGCCATTCATTATTTGAGGAAATGCATAATGACGTATGGTTTTGGTAACATCTATCTATCTATCTATCTATCTATCTATCTATCTATGTCAGTCTATTTTTATCTATCTATCTATCTATCAACCTATGTCAGTCTTTTTATCTCTCTCTCTCTCTCTCTCTCTCTCTCTCTCTCTCTCTCTTTCTATCTATCTATCTACCTATCTATCTCAGTCTATTCAGATTTATCTATCTATCAATCAATCTATCTATCTATCTATCTATCTGTACCATTCATTATTTGAAGAAATGCATAATGACGTATGGTTTTGGTAACATCAATCCATCTATCTATCTATCTATCTATCTATCTATCAGTCCTTTCATCTCTCTCTCTCTCTCTCTCTCTTATCTATTTATCTATCTATCTATCTCTACCTATCTATCTCAATCTATTCGGATCTATCTATCTATCTATCTATCTATCTATCAATCACTCACTCACTCACTCACTCACTCAATCAATCAATCCATCCATCCATCTATCTATCTATCTATCTATCTATCTATCTGTGCCATTCAGTATTTGAGGAAATGCATAATGACGTATGGTTTTGGTAACATCAATCCATCTATCTATCTATCTATCTATCTATCTATCTATCAGTCCTTTCATCTCTCTCTCTCTCTCTCTCTCTCTCTCTCTCTATCTATTTATCTATCTATCTATCTCTACCTATCTATCTCAATCTATTCGGATTTATCTATCTATCTATCTATCTATCTATCTATCACTCACTCACTCACTCACTCACTCAATCAATCAATCAATCCATCTATCTATCTATCTATCTATCTATCTATCTGTGCCATTCATTATTTGAGGAAATGCATAATGACGTATGGTTTTGGTAACATCAATGGCATCCCCGATCGAAAATGGCGTTTGCTAAAGCCGAGTTAAAATCTGTTGTTGAGGCATGTTTATTTATGGCACGAAGTATGTTTCTCGTTGTGCACTTAAATGGAACTACTTTCACAGATTTATCTCGCCGGATGAAAAGCGAATCCCCATGAACCTCAATCCCATTGATTCTTCCGCCACTAGTCAACTTTTCTTTGTTCTTCTTTTGTGCACCAACAACGGATAAAATGAAAGGAGGGGGGGGGGAGGCGAGAAATAAACCTCCGCAAGAAGAATTAATTACCATATTCGGTGTACTTTAAATAACACGGTGCATTGCGTAAATAAAATGGACGTGGGCGGAGGGGGGGGGAGAAAATATTTTGAAAAGTGTGATATTTATTTACATTTTATACTTATATGCGACTGGCAGTGGCTACCCGGCATCGCATGGGTAGAGGGGTATTTTTTTAAAAGTTAATCCCACAGATCCATTATTACTGAATCGTGAGTTGAATCCTCGTGGGATGACCCATTCAAATCCCTATGTAAAAAAAAAAGACCTTTCATTGATCCAGCCACTTTGAAAAGAATAATTAATGTCTACTATTTGAAATATTAAATACAAAAATCTTCATTACTTTTGCTTAAAAACCAAGATCTGGTGATAGTGAATGTTTACTTGTATTTATTTTGTCGCTAATTGTTTTATGTTCGTAGTTTCCTCTGGACATGCATACATAAACACAACTGCCCTTTATATATGTACTAGCAGCGGCTACCCGGCATCGCCAGGGTAGAGGAGGGATTTTATTTTAAAGTTTGGGTTCGCACATCCATTATTACTGAATTTAAGTTTTATCCTCACAGGATGACCCATTCAAATCCCCATGTAAAAAATGACCTTGCGTCGATTCAGCCACTTTGAAAAGAATAATCAATGTCTACTATTTAAAATATTAAATGCAAAAAAAACAAATCCATACAGTATTCATTTAGATTTTATTTTTTAACTATCTTCACGAATATAAATCAAATCTTGATTATTTTTGCTCAAAAACCAATATCTGGTGATAGTGGATGTTTACCTATATTTATTTTGTCGCTAATTGTTTTATGTTCGTAGTTTCCTCTGGACATGCACACATAAACACAACTGCCCTTTATATATGTACTAGCAGAGGCTACCCTGCATCGCCAGGTTAGAGGAGGGATTTTATTTTAAAGTTTCGGCTCGCAGATCCATTATTACTGAATTGTAAGTTTGATCCTCGCAGGATGCCCCATTCAAATCCCTACCTAAAAAAGACCTTGCGTTGATTCAGCTACTTTGAAAAGAATAATTAATGCCTACTATTTAAAATATTAAATGCAAAAAAAAATCCATGCTGTTATCATTTAGATTTTATTTTTTAATCATCTTCACGAATACAAATCAAATCTTGATTATTGTTGCGTAAAAACCAAGATCTGGTGATAGTGAATGTTTACCTATATCTATTTTGTCGCTAATTGTTTTATGTTCGTAGTTTTCTCTGGACATACACACACGCACAACTGCCCTTTATATACTACTAGAAGTGGGTGATGTAAACAGCCCCATCCGGGATTTGAACCCGGGTTGACGTGTCTATTTTCTCCGAGGATACCCATTACATGACGAGCGTCTCCCCCAAACACACCTAGTATCATGCAAGTGTTTTGCATTTCAACAAGATAATATCTCATTTTGTTGTGAATGATTTCAAGGACCACCAACTTGAAATGATCAAACGTGGCGATCATATCGTGAAATCTACGTCATTTATCTTGAATCAAAATTTCAAAGTTTGTAATATTGTCTTCTGTTGTTGATGAACGTGGGGGTACGCGACCGTAGGCTAGACCTTTTTAGATTCGTACGCAACTCAGGGAACACGACTACTGCCGATAAGCGCGTTCTCTTTGCCATACACAGCAATAAATTCAAAATGAATTTCAAATCGATCTTCGTCCTTGGCCTACAAAAATCCGATTACACTTCAAATATCTACAGTTCTTACACTCTTTGATGAAGGTAGCCATATTTGCTGTGACGTCATCTTTGATGAACGTTGTGGCACTCGAATGTAGGCTAGACCTTTTTAGATTCGTACGCAACTCAGGGAACACGACTACAGCAGATAACCGCTTTTTATCTCATTATATGTTTGCCATACACAGCAATAAATTCACTGTGAATTTTCAGTAGATCTTCGTCCTTCGCCTACAAAAATATGATTACATTTCACACCTCTACGTTTCTTAAACTCTTTAATGAAAGCAGCCATCTTTGGTATGACGTCATATTTGTAGGCGTTTCAATATTAAATCATTTCTCGCTGAGTTACGAAAGAAATGATATATTTCCCATCTCCAAATCTTATTTTTGGCTTTCTTAATCATTTATTTTCGATCAACTCATTTTTACTTGCATCCTACGTTCAGAATACCCCCCCATATATATATATATATATATATATATATATATATATATATATATAATATATATATAATATATCAAACTTGTTGGTAAATCCTCGCGGTGAGAAAAAAACCCAGCAAATAGTTTGATTGTAAAAATATACTACCAAACATCAACCAGGAAGAAAAAAATTTTGTAAAAAAGAAAAGACCAAGATAATCGTACCAACAAAAAATAATCTATTAGTACAATATTTGGCCAAAAGAAGAAAACAATTTATATGTGTATATATATATATATAAGATATATATTTTCATACAAACCCACCATGAAACTAAAGCTAATAAGTAAAAAGTGCTCAATACCTAAGTAGAGCAAATAACAAAGATAATTCTAATGAGTCAGACGAACCTACTAAAAGTTTCGCTTAATGCTCTTCAGGATAAGATCTGACTCTTAGCCCTGAAGAGCATTAAGCGAAACTTTTAGTAGGTTCGTCTGACTCATTAGATTTATCTTTATATATATGAATTTAACATTTTTGAAAAAACAAATGATGTTTATAATTGCTGACAGAAATTTGTTTCGACCGTTTTACACCTCTGAAGGCTATTATCTACAACATTTCGGATTTATCAACACCACAAATGCTTTGAAACTTTACATCTTTCTTCAATTATGATGTGGACTTACTTTGTTAATAGGTGGAATATATCATGAACAATTTTGATACTCATTATACACTTTTATATAATTTGACATCAAACTCTTTTGAGTTTTATTATGAACTATAATGCTTCTGATTTTTTAAAATAAAATTTATTTTATTTTTAACACAGAACACGCATTTTTAAAAATTCCAGCATTGAATGATAGCGTTTTGTTAGTACCCTTTCTTCTAACGGTTGTTTCATCCCATCTTTCTCTCATATGTTGCTCTTGATGATGACCGATCTATTTAAAGTAGTTCGAAACAGATTTCTGTCAGCAATTATAAACATCATTTGTTTTTTCAAAAATGTCAACTTCATACTGTCAGGTTAACTTCCATTTATTTTCATTTTATTTTAGTGGGTCCATTCTACACTATTATTACCCATTACTACTGAATAGCGAGTTTAATCCTAGCTATTTGCTCCATTCTTGCGAGCTTATGTCACTTTCTACTCGCAACGAACTGGTTAAGTAAAAAAACTACCTTTCCCAAGAGTATTTAGCTTCAAGGGAAATGCAAAGAGTCTTGTCCAGGATTTGAAATCGGGTCGACGTGTCTATTTTCTACGACTATTATTACCTATTACTTCTGAATAGGGAGTTTAATCCTAGCTAGTTATCTCATTCTTGCGTCACTTTCTACTCGCAACGAATTGGTTGAGTGAAAAAACTACCTTTTCCAGGAGTATTAGTTTTAAGGGAAATTCAAACAGCCTCGTCCGGGATTTGAACTCAGATCATACTTGTGAGGTTGTGTCACATCCTACTCGCAACGAACGGGTTGAGTAAACACCTAACTTTGCTAAAGGTATTAACTCTAGGGGTGATCCAAACAGCCTCATCCGGGATGTGAACTCGGGTTGACGTGTCTATTTTCTACGACGATACCCATTACATGACGAGCGCCGCAAACGAACACACCTAGTATCATGCAAGTGTTTTGCATTTAACAAGATAATATCTCATTTTGTTGTGAATGATTTCAAGGACCACCAACTTGAAAAGATCAAACGTGGCGGTCATATCGCGAAATCTAAGTCATTCATCTTGAATCAAAATTTCAAAGTGTGTAATATTGTCTTCTGTTGTTGATGAACGTGGGGGCACGCGACCGTAGGCTAGACCTTTTTTAGATTTGTACGCAACTCAGGGAACACGACTACAGCCGATAAGCGCTTTCTCTTTGCCATACACAGCAATAAATTCAAAATGAATTTCAAATCGATCTTCGTCCTTGGCCTACAAAAATCCGATTACACTTCAAACATCTACAGTTCTTACACTCTTTGATGAAGGTAGCCATATTTGCTGTGACGTCATCTTTGACGAACGTTTGGGCACTCGATCGAGACTAGACCTTTTAGTAGATTACGCAACTCAGGGAACACATCTACAGCAGATAACCGCTTTTTATCTCATTATATGTTTGCCATACACAGCAATAAATTCACTGTGAATTTTCGGTAGATCTTCGTCCTTCGCCCACAAAAATATGATTACATTTCACACCTCTACGTTTCTTAAACTCTTTAATGGAAACAGCCATCTTTGGTATGACGTCATATTTGTAGGCGTTTTCAATATTAAATCATTTCTCGCTGAGTTACGAAAGAAATGATATATTTTCTATCTCCAAATCTTATTTCTGGTTCTCACAGTCATTTATTTTCGATCAACTCATTTTTACTTGCATCCTACGTTCAGGAATACCCCCCATATATACTATATATATATATTATATATATATATATATATATATATATATATCTCAACTTGTTGGAAATCCTCGCGGTGGAAAACCCCAGCAAATAGTTTGATTGTAAAAATATACTACCAAACATTCAACCAGGAAGAAAAACATTTTTGGGAAAAAAGAAAAGACCAAGATAATCGTACCAACAAAAATAATCTATAGTACATATTTTGGCCAAAAGAAAAAACAATTTATATGCATATATTTATATAAGATATATATATTCATACAAACCCGACAGGAGACTAAAGCTAATAAAAAAAAGTGCTCAATACCTAAGTAGAGCAAATAATAAAGATAAATCTAATGAGTCAGACGAACCTACTAAAAGTTTCGCTTAATGCTCTTCAGGCTAAGAGATCTGACTCTTAGCCCTGAAGAGCATTAAGCCGAAACTTTTAGTAGGTTCGTCTGACTCATTATATATATATATAAATTAACATTTGAAAAAAACAAATGATGTTTATAATTTGCTGACAGAAATTTGTTTCGACCGTTTACACCTCTGAAGGCTTTTATCTAACAACACTACAGATTTATTCAACACCACAAAGTTTGCTTTTGAAAAACTTTACATCTTTCTTCAATTATGCTGTGGACTTATGAATTCTTTTTTAATAGGTGGAATATATCATGAACAATTTTGATACTCATTATACACTTTTATATAATTTTTACATCAAACTCTTTTGAGTACTATGAACTATAATGCTTCTGATTTTTTAAATACAATTTATTTTATTTTTTAACACAAACGCGCATTTTTTAAAAAAAACCAGCATTGAATAATAGCGTTTTGTTATACCCTTTCTTCTAACGGTTATTTATTCCCGTCTTTCTCTCATATGTTGCTCCTGATGAGACGCGATCATTAAACGGTCGAAAACAGATTCTTGCATCAATTATAAATATCATTCTGTTTTTTTGAAAAATGTTAAATTCACACTGTCGGATTAACTTCCAATTTATTTCATATATATATATATATTATTATATAAATTGTATTTAGCTCCATGGGAAATGTAAATAGCCTCGTCGGATTATCAATTGACCCCTCTTCAAGAGCAGGATATGACCGAAGGTCAATTTCTTAGCGTAGTTTAAGGTTTTGAATACGAGACTTCTTTCCTTCTTCTAGACTGGTTGCCATACCCAGCTTTAGTGGGCCCATTCTACACTATTATTACCCATTACTACTGAACAGCGAGTTAATCCTAGCTATTTGCTCCATTCTTGCGAGCTTATGTCACTTTCTACTCGCAACGAATTAAGTAAAAAAACTACCTTTCCCAAGAGTATTAGCTTCAAGAAATGCAAACAGTCTTGTCCAAGGATTTGAAATCGGGTCGACGTGTCTATTTTCCTACGACGATTATTACCCATTACTTTTTCTGAATAGTGAGTTTAATCCTAGCTAGTTGTCCATTCTTGCGAGCTTGTGTCAACTTCTATTCGCAACGAATTGGTAGAGAGAAAAAAACTACCTTTCCCCAGAGTATTAGCTTCAAGGGAAATTCAAACAGCCTCGTCCGGGATTTTGAACTCAGATCATACTTGTGGAGTTGTGTCACATCCTACTCGCAACGAAACGGGTTGAGTAAAACACCTAACTTTTTGCAAAAGGTATTAACTCTAGGGGTGATGCAAACAGCCTCATCCAGGACTTTTGAACTCAGGAGTCAGACGTGTCTATTTTTCTTACCGACGAATACCCATTACATGGACGAGCGCGCCGCAAAACGAACACGCCTAGTAATCATGCACAAGTGTTTTGCATTTAAAACAAGATTAAGTTATCTCATTTTGTGTGAATGATTTCAAGGACCGACACAACTTGATGAATGATCAACGTGAGCGGCATATCGTGAATCTACGTCCATTATCTTGGATCAAATATTTCAAAGTAGTGTTAATATGTTATTCTCGATGTGTAATGAACGTGGGGGCACACGGACCGTAGCTAGACCTTTTAGATTCGTACGCAACTCGGGAACACGACTACTAGCCGATAAGCACTTTCTCTTTGCCCTACACTAGCAAAAAATTCAAAAATGAATTTCAAATCATCTTCCGTCCTTGGCCTACCAAAAATCGACTTACACTTCAAACATCTTACGAGTTCTTTACACTCTTTGATGAAGGATAGCCATATTTGCTTGTTGACGTTCATCTTTGACGAACTCTTGCGAGGGCACTCGATCGTAAGACTAGACCTTTTAGATTGTACGCAACTCAGGGGAACAACATCTACAGCAGGATAACGCTTTTATCTCATTATATGTCTTGCCATACACAGCAATAAATTCACTTGTGAATTTTCGGTAGATCTTCGGTCCTTCGCTAATTAAAAAAATGATATACATTTCACACCTTTACTTTTTCTTAACCTCTTAATGAAAGCAGCCATCTTTCGGTATTGACGTCATATTTGTTAGGCGTTTCAATATTAAAATCATTTTCTCGCCTGAGTTACGAAAAGAAATGATATATTTCCCATCCTCCGAATCCTATTTTTTGGATTTCACAATCATTTATTTTCGATCAACTCATTTTACTTGCATCCTACGTTTAGAATACCCATTAATATATATTATAATATATATATATAATTATATATATATATATTATATATAATATATATATAATAAACATACCAAAACTTTTTGGTTAAATCCTCGTGGGAGAAAAAAGCACAACAAATAGTTTGATTGCTAAAACATAACCTACCAAACATTCAACCGGGAAGAAAAAAAGAATTCTTTTGGAAAAAAGGAAAAGACCAACGATAATCGTTCGTACCAAACAACAAATAACCTATTTTGGCTAAAAGAATAAACAACTTATATGCATCATTGTTTATTAATTTTAAAACGGGGGATTTTAATTACCAATCATACAACCGCCAGAGACTAAAGCTATAAGTAAAACAGGCCTCAATACCATAAGTAGAAGCAATAACAAAGATAATTTTCTAATGAAGTACAGACAACTACTAAAATTTCAACCTTAATGCTCTTCAGGCTAAGTGACTGAGTCTTGAGCCCTGAAGAGCATTCAAGGCGAAACTTTTAGTATGTTCGTCTGACTCATTAGATCTTATCTGAAAATATATCATGATAAATATATATATATTACCATATATATTATGAATTCTAGGCATTTTTTGAAAAAAAACAAATGATGTTATTAATTGCTGACAGAAATCTTTTCGACCGTTTACACCTCTGAAGGCTATTATCTACAACACTACAGATTATTCAACACCACAAATGTTTGAAGACTTTACATCTTTTCTTTCTTAATTATGCTGTGACTTGTAAATTACTTTTTTAATAGCTGGAATATATCCATGAACAATTTTGATACTCATTATTTTACAAAAACTTTTTTAAAGTTAATTTATAATTTTTTTACATTCAAACTCTTTTGAGTTTTATATTATGAACCTATTTAATGCTTCTGATTTTTAAAAACACAAATTTATTTTCATTTTTAACCACAGAAAACGCATTTTAAAAAATTCCAGCATGAATAATAAGCGTTTTGTTTTGTGCTACCCTTTCTCGAACGGTTTGTTTACATTCCGTCTTTCTCTCAAAATGTTTGCTTTGATGATTGACTGATCTATCAAAGAGGTCGAAACAAGAGATTTTCTGTCAGCATTATAAACATCACTTTGTTTTTTCAAAAATGTTAAATTTCCATACGTCGCGATTAACTTCATTTTATTTACATATATAATATATATATATGATATACTATATATATATATATATATATATACATATATATTACAATTGTATTAGCTCCTGGGAAAATGTAAATAGCCTCATCGGATTAATAATTGGACCCCTCTCAAGAGGCAGGCCAATGTGACGGAAGATCCCAATTTCTTAAGCTTAGTTTAAACAAGTTTGAATACAGACTTCACCTATCTTCTAGACTGGTGCCCATACCCAGCTTTAGCTAAGGCCCATTCGAACACTTATTTATTACCCATTACTACTTGAATAGCGAGTTTTAATGCTAGCTATACTGCTCCATCTCGAGCTTAATGTCCTACTTTCTACTCCGCAACGAATTGGTGAGTAAAACAAAACTACCTTTCCCAAGAGTATTAGCTTCAAGGCGAAATGCAAACAGTCATCGTCCAGCGAATTTGACACCCGCGCGTCAACGTATCTATTTCTACGGCGTTATTTACCCCATTACTTCTGCAATAGGTGAGTTTCAACCCTACTAGTTGTCCCATTCTACCGTCACTTTCTATTTCTGCACAACGAACTTGGTTGAGTGAAAAAACTACCTTCTTCCCTAAGAGTATAATATAAGGGACTTCAAACAGCCTCGTCCGGGATTTCGAACTCAGGATCATACCTTGCGCGGTTGTCACATTCCTACTCGCAACGAACGGGTTTGAGTAAACACCTAACTTATTGCTAAAGGTAACGTTAAAACCTCTAGGGGGGTGATCCAAAACAGCCCACATCGGATGTTGAACCCCGGGTCGGACGTGTCTGTTTCACTACGACGATACCAATTACAATGAACGAGCGTACTCCCCCAAACACACCTAGTATCATGCAAGTGTTTTGCATTTGAAACAAGATAATTATTCTCATTTTGTTGTGAATGATTTCAAGGACCACCAACTTTGAAAATGATCAAACGTAGCCGGTCCATCATCGTGAAAGATTACGTACATTTATCTTGAATGAAAATCTTTCGAAAGTGTTGTAAATATTGTCTTCGTTGTTTTTGATGACGTGGGGACACGACCGTAGGCTTTTTTAGACCTTTTTCTAGATTTTGTTACGCAAACTCAGGGAACAACGACTACAGCCGATAAGCGCTCTTCTCTTCCTGCCATACACAGCAATAACAATTCAAAATGAATTCAACATCGATCTTCGGTCCTTAGTCTACAAAAATCGATTACACTTTCAAACATCTCTTACACTCTTTGAATGACAGGTAGCCTATTTGGTGTGACGTCATCTCCCTTCGATGACAACGTTTGGGGCACTTCGAATGTACGGCTAGCTTTTTAAGATTACAGTTACGCAACTCAGGGAACGACGACTACAGACAGATAACCGCTTTTTATCTCATATATGGTTTGCCACACACAAGCAATTAAAAAATTCCACACGCTGAATTCTTCAGTAGGAATCTGTCGTACTTCGCCTACAAAATAATGATTAACATTCTTCACAGCCTCTACGTTTCTTAAACTCTTTAATCGCGAATCAGCCATCTTTCGGTATGACGCTCACTATTTGTAGGCGTTTCAATTAAATTAACGATCATATTCTCGCATGAGTTACGAAAGAAATGAATATATCCCTATCCTCCTGAATCTTATTTTTTTGGATTCACAATATTGTTAATCCTTTCGATTTCGAATCTCAATTTACTGCCATCCTTACGTTCAGAAATACCCCCCCCCCAATATAATTAATATATACTACTATATATTACCTACATACCTATACCTCATACCAAACTTGTCCCTGGTAAATCTCGCGCCTTGAGAAAAAAACCAGCAAATAGATTTTGATTGTAAACAAATATAACTACAACATTCAACCGGGAAGAAAAGAAAATTGGGCGAAAAAAGAAAGACCAAGTAATCGTAACTAATAAACAAACTAATCTATTCATACATATTTTGGCCAAAAGAAAAAAAAAACAATTTACATCTCATAAAAATACTTAAACATATATTATATTATACTTAGTATATATAGACTATATATATATTCATCACAACCCCGCCAAGAGACTAAAGCTAAATAAAGTAAAACAAGTGCTCAATACCTAATGCTATAGAGCAAATGAATAAAGATAAACTCTACTCGAGTCAGACGAACCTACTTAGTTTCGCTAATAGCTCTTCAGGCATAAGATTCTGACTACTTAGCCCTG
>CM042182.1:4479324-4531824 GCA_023376005.1 Doryteuthis pealeii | reverse complement strand
GGTCTTCATCAAAGCGAGATATTTGTGATAGAGAGACGGCATAAGTAAACCGTTAGGAGGGGTACAAACGAACATATTGTCAATTGAAAAAACAAAATATCTGGATTTCTACATTTCCGGAGGTTAATATAATCTACAACACTACGGATTTGTCAACATTACAAATCCTTTGAAATTTTCCACCATTCTTCAATTGTGCTGTGGACTTTTAATTTTTTTTTGTGGCTGGAATCATTAGTTAGAAATATGTTTAATTAAGTAATAAAGGTTTAAGTAAATAATATGGTTTTGTGGTTGATGAATATCTTGGCAACAAGACTGACCTAGAAGAAGAAATGAATCAAGGACGACCAACCAGCAAGAGACGTTAGAAGAGACGCTAGAATAACGTAAGATACCAAAGATGAGCAGAAGAATATTAGAAGTAAGAAAGGAAAGTAAGGGTATACAACATCAGCATAGACGCGTGGCATGGTTTTGATTGGACGAGGAATGATACATGGGGAAAAGGAAGAGTTAGAGGTGAGAGTTTTGAGATTCAGCCAGGCCATCAAAGAGTTCAGACATGCTGAGGCTGGTCTCCCCGCGCGACAAATACGAATTATTCGCTAGATAAAATAAAAACTTGATCAAGTAACAAAAATGTCTTCTTAATTCAATTGCAATGACCAAATCAGCCCTTAGTCAGAAGAAACAGCCCTTAGAAGAAATAAACTCCCTTGGCTGAGAAGAAGTTAGAAGTCAACCCAACTAGACAACAAGATGGCAGCCTGATGAGATTGTAGAAGGATTAGCAAGAAACAAGTAAGATCTCCTCACCAAGTAAGTCTATAATCTGTCCCTCTCTCTCTATATAACATCTCTCTCTATCACTGAAGAACTCACTCATCTGAGAACTCTCAATCTCACACACTTAGCGATATCAATGTGGGTATGTAATAGTACCACATTTGGTCCGGTGACTGGTGTTACATAATCTATTCATAGATTATTGTCACCCCCCTGTATCTCTCAAGGGATGGCCCCTTTTCATATCACAGGCGGGACTTTCCATGGAATATTACAGAAAGCCCGCGAAATACGTGAAGTCATGTGGGACCTGGTTGGCTCTCAGTTCCAGCTTGGTCGTCAGGCAGAGAAGATATGTCTGCTTTAGCTGTGGCTCACTGCACACGAGCGTTGTGTTAGTTAGAGAAATATGTTTAGTTAAGTAAATAAAGGTTTAAATAAATAATATGGTTTTGTGGTTGATGAATGTCTTGGCAACAAGACTGACCTAGAAGAAGAAATGAATCAAGGACGACCAACCAGCAAGAACAGAGACGCTAAAAAGAGACGCTAGAAGAAGAATGTAAGATACCAAAGATGAGCAGAAGAATAATAGAAGTAAAGAAAGGGTATACAACACTAGCTCAGTACCACATTTGGTACCCAAACCATTATATTGCCACATTTGGTCCCGTGACCAGCATAGGACCACAAAAGAACTGTCTGGTGGGCGCATATTCTTGGTAGTATAAATAAGGGATTTATTTTTAACATTTTAAATCCCAATCAATACCGGATAGTGCAGCTAGTAGATATATATATATTTATATGAAACTTCAAAATCCATCAACACAAAAAGGATTGAAAAAATAAAAATTCTTGCTAGTATAAATAAGGGATTTATTTTTGACATTTTAAATCCCAGTCAATGCCGGGTAGTTCAGCTAGTAGATATATCTATATTTATATGAAACTTTTTAATTCCCAGTCAACACTATATAACTGCTAGAATATCTATCTATCTATCATCATTTTTACTGTTTAGTTTAATGACACAAAAATTATACTAAATTATTCCTTACTTTTAGGATTGAATTATGCTTGATAAAATCTGTTTTAATTTGTTCTAATTAGTCGTAATTTGTAATTAAGTCAAAAACCGACCAATCTCTTACTTTATTCTGTGTCTATCTCTTTCTTACCCTCTGTGTATCTCTTGACTCCCTCTTCGTTATATAACGTTAGTTTCTCTGGAATGCAGAGAGAGAGAGAGAGAGAGAGAGAGAGAGAGAGAGAGAGAGAGAGAGAGAGAGAGAGAGAGAGAGAGAGAGAGAGAGCTGGGAGAATTTGAAATGTATTTCTATGTTAAATTTCTTGACTCCCTCTTCGTTATATAACGTTAGTTTTCTCTGGAGTGCATGAGAGAGAAGAGAGGAGAGAGAGAGAGAGAGAGAGAGAGAGAGAGAGAGAGAGAGCTGGGAGAATTTGAAATGTATTTCTATGTTAAATTTCACAACCAACATCCCGTAGCTTAAATGAGGTCAAACATTCCGTTTCTTAGAAAACAAAAAAATAAAAAAATAAAAGGATTTTAAGGTTTCGTCCGGTCGTACTTTTTAAAATTCGCTTTGCTAACACCCTTTTCCCTAATCTCAATTATTTACCCAGAGCTGAATGAGTGACCCACGTTTTGTCTAAATTCCAGTCAACGCTGGGTAGCTCAGCTAGTATATATATCTATATTTATATGAAACTTCAAACAGAAATGCAAAATCCATCAACACAAAAAGGATTGAAAAATGAAAAGATAAAAAATAAAATAAAATAAACGTATCGGACACGTTGATAATAGAAATGTGCGAATATATAAATGGATCAAACGTTTTCAAGCACTGACTTCAAATGGCTTTAATATCAAACTGTTTGTCAAAATGTTTGAAATAGCATGGAAAAAATGGGTTCACTCATAAAAACCTAAATAACCTATGATACCTGAGTCAAATACCTTACTAAAAGAGCCACAGCTAATTTGAAACGTGCATCACGAACGCATAACAGCGTCGGGTCGTCACGATACAAAGAGATCATGAAACGGTCAATACAAAATAAATTGATATGTATTTAACTAAACCCTCCACACATGTAGGGTTATTTTTGTACACATACACATATATACGGAGCAAAATAGGAATAAATAATTGATTTTTTTCATATATATATATATATATATATATATATATCTTATTATAATGGAGATTGTGTGTTTTTCTGTCTGTAAACCGAAACTATATTACTACTCAAGTCCCAATTCCCTTAATTATTTACGTCAAATTCTCCATGATCTCATTCTTTTAACCTTAGTTATTAATAAAATTGTTTTACATTATTAATACTGTTGACCATATCTACGTACTAATAACATGCAATTGTATTTATATATAAACAAATAGCAGTTTACAGTTTAAACGAGAAGGCTAATTTGCATATTGATATTTAAAATTTTAAATTTAATAAATATGTGCTTGGTCTTATTGATTTCTAATTGTTTGGTTTTATCTTAAGAAATATAAACAAAAATCTCGTGGATAAATCTTAAAAGAAATTTATTTACAAGAAGAAATAACTGCAATATTATCCATTACTTCCTATTTTAAACTAAATAGTTAAATTAGGAAAATTTACCAATGAAAGAGGGGAGTAATGGAAAATGATGGAATAGTTAGTTTCAAATTTGATCTATTTTTCGATTATACCCCCTCTGTTGCAGATCTTTTTATTTGCATTCTTAGTCAGTTTCATTAGCCTTTCTAATTTAATATGATATTTTATTATATCAAAACTTAAATACTTGCATCCGGAGGGTGCATATATTTGCTAGTATATATATATATATATATATATATATATATATACAAGTTTTGTTGAATTGAGACCAATATTGTGTATGAATTCAAATGTACCGTAGGAGACTGTCTCTCCAAAATTAATAATACATATATTGGCCACTCGACGACTACATTATCACGTAGACTACCCTACACGTATCAGATTCCAGCTCCATTAATCAACATCTTAAAACACATTCATGCCCCCCCCCTCTACCTACCGCAAAATTCTAACTGAAAATACACACACACTACATAGAGAAAAAACAAACAAAAACTTCAAATAATTGAAGGTTTATATATAAAACAAAAAAACCCTACCCTAAACAAAATAAACTTTGAAGTAAGTCAACATATCCTAAAATGCTTATAATTTTCTGCCTACATTACTTCCATTATTCCCCTCCCCTTATCACAACCTGTGCCCCCCCTCCTCCAAAAATTCAACTGCTTTGTTATATATATATATATATATATATATATATGTGTGTGTGTGTGTATATAAGAGAGTTTTATAATTTGCTTGAAGCATTGTGTATATATTGGTTTGGAGGTTGATTTTGAAGGCTATCACAATGCAGGTGTAAAGAATAAGGTAACAATTGTGTTGTGTGTTAACTTGTATTTTATTCTTGAATTTTCGAGATAAAATCACTTTTTCAAAAGATCACTGGAACTGAAGTCTTCTTGTTATAGCATTTCTAGTTAAATGAAATTGTTTAAATATATATATATATATATATATATATATATATATATATATATATATATATGCTCCATAAATTTGGTAATGAGCTCTCTAATTGGTAATTTAAATTAACTCTCACTACTAAGCAATGATCATTTCTCCGGAAATTTGATCTCTCAGTAACTGTAAAATACATACATTCTATGTACTTAATAGTTTAAAAACACCAGTCCCAGCATCAGCTGTCAGTGGGCGAGGGAATAAGATATCGGACTACCATGCGGTCAGACTGAGTTCGACTCTAGCCTAAGGATAGTTGTGTCTAGCCACACTGAAGAGGCATGATATGCCGAAACACGTGTCAATGGATGACTTATTTATATATATATATATATATATATATAAGTATATTTGGCAGCAGTTTGTCCTTAAAATATGTTTTTGTTAAACTCTACGGACAATTCTTGTCAGACGAGTTTTTGTTCGATCCTTTCTAACTGTTGGACATCTTTTTTAATATCCGGGTGGAATTGGTGTATGAATCCACCAAATATATTAAAAAGATGGCAATATGGCTAAAACGCACGCACACACACACACACACACACACACACACACACATATATATATATATATATATATATATATATATATATAGTTAGTCCTTTGTTATTATTGGGGAAATGAGAATAAAATGGTCGTGCGCCAGGAGGCAGAGCACACATCTAGATAAGAAGATCAACGGAAACACATGAAGGCGCGACAACCAATAATAACACAAGATAGTAAGAGAACAACGGCCAACAAAAAGATAGTCACATAGACAAACAAATATATAAGAATGGACATTCTAAGTATTTCTTCATAGGCGCGTTGTCGTGATGAAGTGTAGTAGGAAGCATGCTGCCTAGAAACCAATGGTAACAATAGCACCTTAAATGTATTGTACACTATATATATTATATATATATATATATATATATATATATATATATATATATATATATATAAAGAAAAGTTTATAGAAAAACAACAAAATGTCATATGTTTTGCTGACAAACGTTTGTTTCGACCCTATGAAGAGGTCTTTTTCAAAGCAAATGGAAAAACGAAATAAAAATATCATAGATTCCGAGGTACAGAAAGCTCTCGCTCATTACCAAAATTTTTTTAAAAATGTTTAAAAATGCGTATATTTTAAAAATTATAAGCATTTTTATCAATGAAAAAACTCAAAAGAGTTTGCAGTAAAAGTTTAAAAAAGTTCAGGAAAATGTTCCGGCTACAAAAGAAGTTAAGAAATATAACAGTGCAATAGATAAAGTTGTAATTTCCGGTAATGAGCGAGCGCGTTCTGTGCCTCGGGATTTATGATATTCTTATTTAGTTTTTCCATTGGCTTTGAAAAAAGACCTCTTCATAGGGTCGAAACAAATGTTTGTCAGCAAAACATATAACATTTTGTTGTTTTTTCTATAAACTTTTCTTCACATATTGTCGGATTAATATCCATTCTACCTTTTCATATATATATATATATATATATATATATATATATATATATATATATATATATATTATATATAAGAAATTTGAAAAAAAACCCAAGTATCCGAAATTGAGATGAATTTAATAATCGATGTTTAAAAAATTTCGGTTACATTGAACCTTCATCAGGATGTCTCTTGGGGTGAAGAAAATGATGGATGTTTTTATATGTGACAGGAGATGAACATCTTTTTAGTTATGTAACTGTATTTGATCAGCGTTTTATTTTTGAAAAAAAAAATATATATAGTGTATTAAGAAAAATTGAAAAAACACAGATTTAAATGAGATAAATGGTACGTTTATTGGCCGACGCTGCAGTGTTTCGATCTATCAATTAGATAGTAACATTGCAGCGTCGGCCAATGAACTTACCACTCAACTCATTTAAACCTGTGTTTTTTCAATTTTTCTTAATACACTACATACCGTCGGATTCACTTCCTTTTCTTCACCACACACACACACACACAACACACACACACACATTATATTATATATATATATATATATATATATTATATATATATATATATATATATATATATATATAGTTACTTCCAACTTGGTTAACATCATCATTAAATTCCAGGGTGTAGATCATGACAGATCAAGAGTGAAAGTAATTTTAGCAGGAATTGTATTTTCTTTTCTTTATTGCACTCGGTAAATCTCGTTTTACGCATGTTACCCTTTTTTGGCATTAAATTTGATCGATTGTATTAGCCTGGGGGGTGGGGCGAAGGACAACTGCGTCCATCTTATTTGCTACCCTCTCTCCCCACACACACACACTTTCATATTGCCAACTCAGGGCCAATGTTCCGATCCGATCGGGCTATTTTATGGGGAAATCTTTATGCAATTTCGGCCTTTTTTTTAGAAAAAAAAAATTAAAGAAGATATTGAGTGTCCGATATTCTTTATGCGCATGTCAACTATTTTGGGACGGGCTACATATTTATTTATTTTTTTAGTTTTTGTTTTGTTTTCTGAAGATCTAATCCTGGATTCTAGAATAGGTGTCTCTAAACTGTGGCCAGCGAATTTTTGTCTTAAATATACCACATGAATACATACAAACTCCTGTCCGAAACACGTGTTGGTAATTGAAATTAAATCAATTATATCCATTCAAAATTTTATTTCCTTTATTTATTTAAGAGAAATGATTTAATATTGAAACGCCTACAAATATGACGTCATACCAAAGATGGCTGATTCCATCAAAGAGTTTAAGAAACGTAGAGGTGTGAAATGTAATCATATTTTTGTAGGCGAAGGACGAAGATCTACCGAAAATTCACAGTGAATTTATTGCTGTGTATGGCAAACATATAATGAGATAAAAAGCGGTTATCTGCTGTAGATGTGTTCCCTGAGTTGCGTACAAATCTAAAAGGTCTAGTCTATGGTCGACTGCCCTCACGTTCATCATCGATTGCTACGTCCGTAAAAGAGTGTAAAAAACATAGAAGTGTGACGTCACAGCAAATATTACTGCCGTCATCAAATAGTGTAAAAAATGTAGATGTTTGAAGTGTAATCGGTTTTTGTAGGACAAGGACGAAGACAAAGATTAACTAAGAATTTATTGCTGTGTATGGCAAAGAGAAAGCGCTTATCGGCTGTAGTCGTGTTACCTGAGTTGCGTACAAATCTAAAAAGGTATAGCCTACGGTCGCGTGTCCCCACGTTCATCAACAACAGAAGACAATATTACACACTTTGAAATTTTGATTCAAGATGAATGACGTAGATTTCGCGATATGACCGCCACGTTTGATCTTTTCAAGTTGGTGGTCCTAGATAGGAATTATTTCATTTATTGCATAACACAACTAGAAATGATTTAGAAATATTGAACGCATGAAGGCGAAGGACGAAGGACGAAGATCTACCGAAAATTCACAGTGAATTTATTGCTGTGTATGGCAAACATATAATGAGATAAAAAGCGGTTATCGGCTGTAGTTGTGTTCCCTGCGTTGCGTACAAATCTAAAAGGTCTAGCCTACGATCGAATGCCTCAACGTTCATAAAAGATGACGTCACACCAAATATGGCTACCTTCATCAAAGAGTGTAAAAATTGTAGATGTTTGAAGTGTAATCGGATTTTTGTAGGCCAAGGACGAAGATCGATTTGAAATTCATTTTGAATTTATTGCTGTGTATGGCAAAGAGAGAGCGCTTATCGGCTGTAGTCGTGTTCCCTGAGTTGCGTACTAATCTAAAAAGTTCTAGCCTAAGGTCGCGTGCCCCCACGTTCATCGACAACAGAAGACAATATTACACACTTTGAAATTTTGATTCAAGATAAATGACGTAGATTTCACGATATGACCGCCACGTTTGATCTTTTCAAGTTGGTGGTCCTTGAAATCATTCACAACAAAATGAGATATTATCTTGTTGAAATGCAAAACACTTGCATGATACTAGGTGTGTTTGGGGGAGACGCTCGTCATGTAATGGGTATCGTCGTAGGAAATAGACACGTCGACCCGAGTCGATACTCAATGTGTTCCCGGGAGGCTTACCTTTTAGAAGTTTAACGGTAACTATTTTGCTTTGTCCAATTGGACACATGCCCAGTGGATAAAGGAGTTAGGTTAAGAAAGTTCTAAGTGACAGTTATCTCTGGACTGCAGGTTCAATCCTGGCCAAGGGCCAGCAGTAACATAGAATAATAATTCACACAGCTTAACGCCTCTACCCCAGCTATGGTTAGCGGAATGAGAACAGGATACCCCCATGGATTGAATAAAGGGTTAGGTTCAAAGTTCCGTGATGGCTCCCGATTACGACAAGAAGGTTCCCGATTACAACAAGAATGTTCCCGAGTCCGAAAAGAAGGTTCCCGAGTCCAAAAAGAAGGTTCCCGAGTCCGAAAAGAAGGTTCCCGAGTCCGACAAGAAATACCTGAAGAATTACCGGAAAGCACATCGACCGAAACGTTGTACAGATAACAATGAAGATGAGGACAATAGTCCGAATAACGCAGATAATACTAATCATCAAGCCTTATCTCAAACATTCATGAAAAAATATTTTGCTGTCATTTGATTTAAAAACAATTTGATTTACGTAGGTCCTTACTTTCCCTACAAATTATTATTTCTATTTCCTAGATCACTTTTGCTGAATTTTTTAATGAATTTTGGTTATTCCCAAATTTATTTCCACATTAAAATAATTTCTATTGTACAACAAAATCCGTCACAAAAAACAAAAAACAAAAACAAAACAAACAAAATAACATGTAAAAATCGCTTAAAACAATAATTAAGACTATTTCAATTATTATTATTATTAGAATATTTATTACAATGAATAGAATATATTAGAATATTATTACAATAATATATTAGAATTAAATATATCAAATATATTATAATAATATATATATTATATATATATATATATATATATATATATATAATATATATATATATATATATATATATATATAATATTATTTTATTTAATATATTTGAAAAAACAAGTGTTCCAAAAATTATTTTTGGAACACTTGTTTTTTTCAAATTTCTTAATATTGACGGATTTATTTCCATATTTATTCCCATGTAAATTATATATATTTTATTATTATTATTATTATTATTATTATTATTATTATTATTATTATTATTATTATTATTATTATTATTTTAAATATATATTTTATATAAATATCTTTTATATACTATTATTTTTATTATTATTATTATTATTATTATTATTTTTTATTATTATTATTTTAAATATATATATTTATATAAATAACTTTTATATATATTAATTATTATTATTATTATTATTATTATTATTATTATTATTATTATTATTATTATATATTATTTATTATTTTATTATTTTAGATATATATTATATTTTATATAAATATCTTTTATATATTATTATTTTATTATTATTATTATTATTATTATTTATTATATATTATAAATATTATTATATATAATATTATATATATAATATATTAAATATATTAAATATATAAGAATTAAATCAAATTGAATATATTAGAATATTATTACAATAATTAAGACTATTTTAATAATTAAAACCGTAATTAAAACTTGGGAATCCAAAATTTCTGGATTGCTACACGGAATATTTTTGATTTGTTCAAGAAGCTGACCTGATTTCAAAATAATATATGTAGGAATAATTCACATATATACATATACAGTTATTTTGTACCAAACTATTGCTACGAATCCAAAACTTAGTCGGTCTTAAATGACCCACCGGGGTTGATATGCCATAAAACAAAACAAACAAGAGCATTGAAACTATATGAAATGAAAGAAACGTGAATGAAATCACGTCAGAAGAAATTTAAAATCATACTCTTATTTCTTTAATACTGCGTTAGTCAATTTTCTCACATAGGACACAAAATGGCTTCCGGTTTTTCTCAAGCCCTTATTTAATCTCTACTAAGCGATAAAATCTTCTTCAATAACATTTGCTACCGTCAACACAACAAATTCTTAAAGTCAACTTTGTAAGAACGTATTAATGGCCATTTAGACTAGAGCCGGAAAACACTGTTACGTTGTTCATTGATGATAAAGCCTCCATTGCGTCTCGACTATTTGACATCCGGGTTTTTCTCTATTATGTTCCCGTCGGCCAATCAACGTCCGCCACGTGACAATGGCATACGGTAATGTTATCTATTTTCGTATTTGACGAGTGCATTCAGGGTGCTAACAGTTTTATAAGAAGCAATGAATTCAATAGAATATTAATAAATAAAATAAAATAGGAAACTTGATCGCCCTTGCTAGTGTGTTAGACAAAGTTACTGAATTCAACCATGTTTGTTTTTTAAAAAAAGACTCTACCTTCAAAAGTCTTTGCTGTGATCATTATGTACATGATTTTTTCTCTGAATTTTTGAGACGAGGCTTGATAATTTGGATTATTTGTATTATTCGAACTATTTGTCCTCATCTTTATTGTTACCTACATTATTTCTCTGCATTTTTTGAGATGAGACTTGATAATTTGCATTATTTGGATTATCGGACTATTGTCCTCATCTTTATTGTTATCTACATTATTTCTCTGAATTTTTAGACGAGGCTTGATAATTTGGATTATTTGTATTATTCGGACTATTGTCCTCATTTTTATTGTTACCTACATTATTTTCTCTGCATTTTTGAGATGAGACTTGATAATTTGCATTATTTGGATTATCCGGACTATTGTCCTCATCTTTATTGTTATCTACATTATTTCTCTGAATTTTTTAGATGAGGCTTGATAATTTGGATTATTTGTATTATTCGGACTATTGTTCTCATCTTTATTGTTACCTACATTATTTCTCTGCATTTTTGAGATGAGACTTGATAATTTGGATTATTTGGATTATCCGGACTATTGTCCTCATCTTTATAGTTAGCTACACTATTTCTCTGAATTTTTGAGATGAGGCTTGATGATTAGTATTATTTGTATTATTCGGACTATTGTTAATTGTACAACGTTTCGGTCGATGTGCCCTCCGGCCTTCTTCAGGTTTATCAAGAGATATATGATCGCCATTATATGCTGAATTAAAAAATACCATTCATTGTGTTTAGTCTGGTCTGGTATCTAAGATGCTTCACAACAAGTTGTACATAATGATAACTGTAGCGTAATTATTATGATCTACGGGGAATTTGGGGATTGAAAACGGTATTCGGATTTCTGGAGAAAGAGAAGAAAAAGAAATAAGAACAAAGAGAGGTTAAAGTTTGGAACGCTAAAAACTCAAGGGGGGCAGACATTGACCAACCAATGACCCCAGAACTAGAGTTAAGAATAAAAACCGAAGTCCCAGTTTCTGAAGAGGAGCAGAAGTGGATTTGAACTTCCCACCTCCGAGAAGACAAGCGGACAAATTAATAATTTCTCGTTTATTATAATAATAGGATAATAAACGAGAAATTCTGGGGAAGCCAGCTAGTGTAGTGGTTAGAATGTCCGCCTGACAAGTAGGGTTCGAATCACGCACAAAGCACTGCCCTGTCTATAGCTCTGCTGATGAGGCCTAATAGGCTGAAATGTACATACAGAGATCGAATTTTCTTGATTTGTTTACGTTTTACATTTAAACCGATATGTACGCCTAAATCATTTAATTATAATTAATTAATTAACAAATTAGGTATGACTTTAATTAAGCACATAATCTCTCAATATATATATATATGTATTTGAAAATCGATTATATTGCTTGACCATAGTGCTATTTTATTTTTATTTTTGCGTGTATGGAAAGATCATCTGGTTTTAGGCAAATGGTTCGTTCCTATCGGACGATGACGCCATCTTTTTGTTCTTCCCGCTAAAACTGTAAAAGAAAGATGGCGAGTAAAATGAATTAATTTTCATTTGCATTCGGTAGACGCTGTAATCCGTTTGAAAGGGTGAAACAAAGAATGGAACACGAGTTGCATTTAATTCCATTTGCCTTGATGCCCACTTACTATACTGCCACCTGGTGTCAGCTTCAGAAAACCGTTAGAGGCGAGTGTCAGTTGTGAGGTACGGATGCGTGCCAGTGACGTCATCAGGATTTTCGACTTTTGCACAAAGGATAAAGGAAAAAGAATAACGAAATCGATGCAGAAGAAGAAGAAGAAGAAGAAGAAAGAGAAAAGAAGAAGGTGGGGAGGAGGAGGAGAGGGGAGGAAAGGAGAAGGAGAAGAAGAAGAAGAAAAGAAAGAAGAAAGAACAAGAAAAAGAACAAGAACAAGAACAAGGAACAAGGAGGAGAAGAAGGAGTATGAGAGGAGAAGAAGAAGTAGAAAGGATGAAGGAGAAAGAGAAGGAAGATGAGAAATGAGGAGGAAGGAGGAAGAAGAAGAAGAAGAAGAAGGAAGGGGAGAAGAAAGAAGAAAAGGAGGAGGGAGGAGAAAAGAAGAAGAAGAAAGAAGAAGAAGAAGAAGAAGAGAGAAGAAGAAAGGAAGAAGAAGAAGAGAGAAGAAGAAAGAAGAAGAAGAAAGAAGAAGAGAAGAAGAAGAATAGAAGAAAGAAAGAAGAAGAAGAAGAAGAAGGAGGAGAAAAGAAGAAGAGGAAGAAGGAGAAAAAAGGATGAGAATGAAGGAGGAGAAGAAGAAGAAAAAGAAGAAGAAGGAAAGAAGAAGAAGAAGAAGAAGAAGAAGAAGAAGAAGAAGAAGAAGAAGAGAAGAAGAAGAAGAAGATGGACAAGGAGACGAAGAGGAAGAAAGAAAGAAGCAGAAAAGAGAGAAATTAGAAAACAAGGGAGCGAAAAGGTAGAAAGAGAGAAAGCAAAATAAGAAACTAGAAACATTAATGAGAGAGAGCGAGAGAGAGAGAGAGAGAGAGAGAGAGAGAGAGAGAGAGAGAGAGAGAGAGAGAGAGAGAGAATGATTAGTTAATAGTGAAAAAGAAGCGTACAACATTTATGCATCATACAAGCATAGGAAAATGAATAGGTAAAAAGATAACGAACATATATATATATATATATATTATATATTATATATATATATATATATACATATATGTGTGTGTGTGTGTGTGTTGTGTGTGTCTGTTTTTATATAATTAATATTGTATATTATATATATATATATTATATATATATATTATATTTTTTATTTATATATATATATATAAAGTTAAGAGTAAGGAAATGAATCCGACGGTATAAGTATAGATAAAAAAGATATGAAAACACACAATGCTGTTAAAATTTATATATATAATTATTATATATATTATATATATATATATAATGTTCGTTATCAATTTACCTATTGTCCGGATTCAATTCCATTTTTCAACTTGCACACACACACACAACACACACACACACCATAATATATATATATATATATGCTCCCTCCCTAGGGTTGAGCCTCTTGGGGGGGGATCTTGCTGACGGCCGCCAACTCAAGCGTAAACGCAACGCTCTTCTAAGGAATGGAGCACTTTGTGACGGCCTTTACACGCAAGCGATGTGTGTATTAAAACAGTTAAAATCCCCTTCCCATTCTGTAAGTGAAGACAGCCTAATGGTTACGGTACCGGACTGACACCCAACCGAGGATTTCAAATTCCGGCTGTAGGTAGCTTACAAAATGTCTAGCCACACTGAGGAGACTTGATAAGTCGAAACACGTGTCTGTGAATGACCATATATATTTATGTATGTATATATGTGTTTATATATGTATACGAAGAGAAGATAACACTCGAAAATGTATCCAATAAATCAAACTTAACATTTATAAAAACCGAGTTTCTAATATTTTTAATGCTTCACACTAAAGCCCAACAAGATATATATACCACCAATAGACGGGTATATATACATATATAAACACACTTATATCAACGTGGATCCCTCAAACAACACACACTCACACACACACACACACACACACATTATATATATATATATATATATATATATATATATATATATAGAGAGAGGAGAGGAGAGAGAGGAAGGCCCCGAAACGGTTTGCACATTCTCTCCTGATGAGCCCATGCATTTGTAAACATCCTTTGTTTGTTCAATATATAATATTCACACTGTCGGATTAAGTTCCATTTTATTTCATATATATATATATAATCAGAGATAAAATATTATGGTGTTAATCTTATATTAATTTCCGGTTTTAGCTATAAGTCTTACGTCATAACATTCCATTGCACATGCACACTTCACGTTATATAAACGCTGAGCAAGGCACCGTTTTCATATTTCAATAATTTTGACCGTCTGAAGATTGCATGATGTGCATGAAACTGCAGTTTAACAGCATAATATCAACAGCATAATATTTCATCTCTGATTTTAAACCTGCTCTGCTATTTTAGCATTGAGTAAAAACTTTTCACAGCTCAGTCGGTAGAGCGTTCGGCTAGAAACCACAAGGTTCCTAGTTCGATACCGGTCCTCGCCAACTCAGCATATGAGTAGCACAGGGATCTGTGCGGTAAAGTAAAGAGCTGATGGTAGGTGTGACGCTCCACCTCAGATGCTAAAAAAACAAACAATCTCCTTGGTCTAGCGCTATTGAAAAGGGGATAGACTTCCTCGCCGACTGGCTGATACCGACTTTAGGCCGCCGCGTTGACTTTACTTAATAATACATTATATTCATTTATTGGCATTTCAGTCTCGGAAGACTATGATAAAGTTTTTATGTGCCCCTGAAGTTACAGCGCCTCCTGTGACTGTGAAGGCCGATGTTTGAAAAACATTCTCGCCCACAGATATCGTATGTGAAGGCTGTCCCTGAAGATGTTGATGTGTCGATGCTTTGTTGCCGCTGCTTTCTTCTAGACCTCTTAGCTTCATGGTGTTGCGTCAGGGTGACTTCTGACATGAATGTCCTCTACGGAGATTCTGCCGCCAACGAGGGCGGTCCTGAGCCAAATTCTCCCAGCTGCAAGTGGCAATGCCAAAGCACCTGAGATCATTTTTGCAGACATCCTTGAATCGCAGCTGGGGGCGACCAATTTGTCTTTTACCAGACGTAAGCTCTGCATAAAGAATGTATTTCGGGATTCGTCCATCATCCATCCGACGTACATGACCCAACCATCGGAGACGACGTTGTCTCACATTAAAAAGATGGCCAGAAAATTAGAAAGGATCGAACAAAAACTTGTCCGACAGGAATTGTCAGTACAGTTTAATGAAACATGTTTAAAAGAAAAAATGCTGCCAAAATACACTTATATATATATATATATATATATATATATATATATATATATATATATATATAAATATATATATATATATAGAAAAAGTGGATCAGACAAGTTGGGGAATTGAGCTCTCTCTAGAACTGCTGTGTCAGTGATACTATTATTATATTATAATATATACATACATATATATATATATATTATATATATATATATATATAACAAACAAATGATTTCATTTTTAGAAAAAAAACAAATGATGTTATAATTCATTTAATATATATATATATATATATATATATATATATATATATATATATATATACAGAGAGAGAGAGAGAGAGAGAGAGAGAGAGAGAGAGAGAGAGAGAGAAATTTATACGTAAATACAGTGAATTCATCGATGTCGGCATCTTAATCAGTAAAATAGCCCATATATTGCAAAAGTAACATGTACTTTTCATCAAAATCTGGTCCATGCCAATGCTCTTAATAATGCAATGAATTTAAAGTTTCAGATCAAAATTCAGTAAATAAGTACGGAATTACTTATCCATCGCCGTAGAGTAATAAAGTAGATGTCCGTGAGTGAAGAAGAAGAAGAAGAAGAAGAAGAAGAAGAAGAAGAAGAAGAAGAAGAAAGGAGGATGAAGGAGGCAAAGAGAATGTCGTAGAAAAAAAGCATAGAAAAAGCAGATATAATAAATATAATAATAATAATAATAATAATAATAATAATAATGAACAAGAAGAAGAAAAAAGAGAATGAAATAGAAGGAAATCATAGAAAAAGCATAAATAATAATAATAATAATAATAATAATAAAGAAGAAGAAGAAGAAGAAGAAGAAGAAAAAATAATGAGAAGGAGAAAACTAAGCAAAGAGAAAGGGGTAACAGAAAAGGAAAATGAAAAGAAGAAGAAGAAGAAGAAGAAGAAGCAGAAGAAGAAGAAGAAGAAGAAGAAGAAGAAGAAGAAGAAGAAGAAGAAGAAGAAGAAGAAGGCAAATATGAGAAAAATAATCAGAGAGAAAGAAATAGAAGGAAAAAAAAAAAGAAAAGGCTACAGAAAAAAAAGAAGAAAAAGATGATGAAGAAGAAGAAAGCAAAAAGAGAGAAGTTGAAGAAAAGGCAAATGAATGATAATAATAGTAATAGAAAGAGGAAAGAGAAGAAGAAGAAGAAGAAGAAAAAAAGAAGAAGAAGAAGAAAAAAGAAGAAAAATAGAAAAGGGGATGAAGAAGAAAAAGAAGTAGAAGAAAGAAAAAATGAAAAAAAGAAGGCAAATAGGAAAACAAATTAGCAAAGTGAAAGATGAAGAAGAGAAAAAAGATGAAAAGCCAAATGAAGAAGAAGAAGAAGAAGAAGAGGAGGAGGAGGTAAAGAAGAAGAAGATGAGGGGGGGAGGAGAAGAAGAAGAGGAGGAGTAGGAGTAGGAGGTGAAGAAGAAGAAGAAGAAGAAGAAGAAGAAGAAGAAGAAGAAGAATCATTTCAAAAATGCTAATCGGCTCGATATTTACTTCGAATAGAAATTAGAAATTATAAAATCGATGTAAAATATCGATTTGTTTTATTTATGGTTGGAATCATTCTTTTTGCCACCGGCGGCAAAAATCAGCTTTATTGCGAGTCACAAGAAACGAACAACAACAACAACAATAATAATAATAATAATAATAATAATAATAAATAATATGATAGAGATAGACTATATGTCTCAAGAAATAAGGTGGAAGAGGTCGTGCCAACATAGAGGACTGTGTAGAGGCCACAATCCAACGACTTGATGAATACACAAAAAGAGCAAAGAAATATTACTTATGGTAGCCAACAACAGCAGTTGTAATAAATGGACAAACAGAAAAACAACGAAAACTAGAAAAACAAAGATGGGAAGAAAAACAAATACATGGGCACTTCAAACGACAAATCGGAGAGGTTGCACAAAAAATAAAAAAATAAAATTGGACATGTTTAAGAAAAGGAAACCTCAAAAGAGAAACTGAATCACTAATAATTGCTGCACAAAATAATGCCATAAGAACAAATTATATCAAAGCAAAAATTGATAAGACGCAACAAAACAGTAAATGTAGACTGTGAGACTAAAACATGTATTAAATGAATGTAGCAAACTAGCACAACGGGAATACAAAGCTAGCCACAACTGGGTTGGGAAGGTGATCCACTGGGAATAATCCAAACAAATAATTTTGACCTTTCAAAAAATGGTATATGCATAAACCAGAATCGGTTCTTGAGAATGAAAAGCATAAAATTCTCTGGGACTTTGAGATAAAAACGGATCACTATATTCCAGCCAGAAGACCTCTCCGAAGTTAATAGCACGTATATTGGCCACGTGACTACCAGATTAACGCTACACCTATCTCACACAAGCTCTATAATGCAACACTTAAAATCACATTCATGGTAGAGGGTACCTACCGAAAAAATATAACCGAAAATCCACTCACACTGCACAAAGAAAAAAAAACAAAAACAAAAACTTCAAATAATCGAAGCCCTATATATCAAACAAAACAAAACCCATCTTAAACAAGATGAACTTTGAAACTAGTCAACATGTCCTCAAATGCCTATAATTTCCCGCCAATCTTCCTTCCACCACCCTCTTACTTTATTACAAACTACTGATCCCCCCCACCTCCTACAAATCCCTACTGCCGTTGTTCGTTTAAACGCGACTCCGCCTAATACTAATTCCTACAGTTACTGTCCGTTTTAAAAGCGAGACAAAGAAAACATTCTAAAAGTTTCACACCTGAAGATGGCAGAAATACATGCCGAAAGCACTCGGGAAGAAACCTTTGGTGGATTGCTACACCAGTTCCACCCTGACATTAAAAAGATGGCTAGAGATTTAGAAAGGATCGAACAAAAACTCGTCCGACAAGAATCGTCAGTAGAGTTTAACACACACACACACACACACACACACACACACACACACACACACACACACATATATATATTATATATATAATCAAATAATATATTATATTATGGATATTAATATCTCGTTACTATTAGTTTCATGCTTACTGCAATCATCAGACGAGACTCTCAAAAGGTTGAGATTAAAATAAAACGGTGGTTTGTTTAGGTTTTGTTTGGTTTGTTTTGTTTTACGGCATATCAACCTCAGTGGGTTATTTAATGCCGATAATGTTTTGAAATAAATCAATTCTTAATGGATAATACAATTTTGTTTATTAACTCATGTTTATCTATTTAACCCATAGATGGGACCCTAACAGGTATTACCACTCCGGGTCAGAGTGGACCAGGGAGCAATGGTGATGAAGGGGTGCTCCACATACCCCAAACCTCCAGAACTGGAACATCACCATCAGATAGAGTTTAACGTCATTCACAGGACATGTAGACCCGCAGCCACCGCCTTCTAGCACCCATATGATAAAAGGGGGGTTGGGGCTTGCCATAAGGGCAATAGGGTTGGGAAAATCATATAGGTGCTAGGGCTTGACGTGACCAGCCGATTGATCGGAGGGGGCCTCTCCGACCGCCTGTCTAGCCCAAGTAAGGACCAAAGTGGAATATTGCAAGTCATGAACTGCTCATCCACCTGGCTTCTGTCCTTAAGCATCACGGATCGCCACCCACAGACAACAGGTGGCCACATTGGGGGAGTCTTACCCCTCTGCAGAGGTGCAGTCGGTGCATTCTAACGCCCCAGCCGACAGGGCGGACACACACACACACACATATATATATATATATATATATATATCAAATAATATATTATATTATGGATATTAATATGTCGTTACTATCAGTCTCGTCAGACGAGACGCTCAATAGGTTGAGATTTTAAAAAAAACGGTGGTTTGTTTAGCTTTTTTTAAAACGTGAAGTGTGTTATCATGATTCAGTAATAAGGGATCTGCGGGACTAACTTAAAAAATCCCCCCTCTACCCAAGCGACGCTTCTAGTATATCTATTAATAATGGAGATTCGCTTCCGGTTTTGTCTGTAACAAAAATTACGTCACTGCTTATGTCACATTACCCAAAATCGTCATAACATAGAATACATACACTCAAAATTTGAAGATGTAACATTAGACAGTCTTCATTGTTTTATAAAACAAGTTTTAATAAATACATGACTGGTATTATATATCTATATATAGTTTGTTTTATTTTAATACATATTTAAAGTTTACATTTCAAATTGTTTTATTTTTTAATCCTTTAATGAATTTGATGATTTTACTTACTTAGGGTATAAACTAGCTGACATTGAATTTTTTACTGCCACCACTCAGGCAATATATTTCAAAAATCTATTTTTACATCGCCCGGAGGGTGTTTTTTTATTTTGTACTAGTATATATATATATATATATATATATATATATATATTTACCAACCCCTCCGCACGAGCAGGATGTGACACAAGGTCAATTTCTTAAGCGGAGTTTAACAGGTTTGAATTCAGAGTTTTCCTTCTCCTTGACAGGTTGCCTAACCAAGATTAAAGAGCCCAGTCTGCCCTACTATTTACCCATAGTTGGAGGGAGAGTAGAATTCATACATTTCCCAAAGGTATTAGTGCTAAGTGAAATGCAATTACCACGTCCAGGATTTGAACTCGTGTCGACGAGTCCATTTCCTATGACTTTAACCATTACACCACGCGCTTCCTACTAGTCCTATTATAATGGAGATTGTGTGTTTTTCTGTCTGTAACCGAAACTAAATCACTACTCAAGTCACAATTCCCTTAGTTATTGACGTCACATTCTCCATGAATTTATTTTAATTTAAGCTCAATTATTAATAAAATTGTTTTACATTATTAATACTGTTAACCATATCTACATATTAATAACATGCTATTATATTTATATATCCAACAAAATAACGGTTTACAGTGTGAACCGGAAGGCTAATTTGCATATTGATATTAAAATGTGATTTTAATAAATATGTGCTTAGTATTATTGATTTCTAACTGTTTTGGTTTTATTTTAATGAATATAAACAAAAAATCTCTTCATGAATCTTAAATGAAATTCATTAACAAGAAAAACTGTCATTTATTCTTTACTTCCTATTTTAACTAAATACTTAAATTAGAAAAAATAACAATGAAAGACGGGAGTGGGATGAAGAGTAGTTTCAGTTGTTCTATTTTTCGATTATACTCCCTCTGTTTCAAATCTTTTTATCTGCATTCTGATTTAGTTTCATTAGCCTTTCTAATTTAATACGATATTCTATTATTAAGACTTAAATACTTGCACCCGGAGGGTGCATATATTTGCTAGTATACATAAAGGAAATTTTTGCGAGTAAATTCTCTTGGTAATTGTTTGTGCCAGTACCCTGTTCAATTGAAGAATAGTATTTTCTGTTTTACATTGTCGAAAGCAAAAAACATCAGATTGAAGTTTTGAGCCGTATATCTTTATTGACATGTGCCAAAAAAGCCTTGATCAAAGCCTTGAATCGCGCGGAGAGCTCTCAAGGACATATCTGCCTTTTTACGGATAGAAACAGAAGACACCGAAGTGATGTACTCAGGGCTATTTCAAGACCTGATGTATTCATAGATCGTTTTTGGAATGAGCAAGTGCACCTCTATGATAGACGTAGATGCCTAAGCGAAAGGGTATACTCACGGCTCAATAAGGTAGGTCAGTTTTGGAACTGTAACATCTCCTATGTGGCGAAAGTTGGAAATTAACTACAAGAATTACCGCACAAAATATTTTTCTTTAAAATTTTGCCTTCGTTTGAAGAAATACATTTCAATCTTTTAAAGTGTTATCACTGTTACAGCTTACTTATTAGGTAAAAAGCATTTCCGGTGATGGAAGGGATATTTTCAATTACAATTCCAGTCATGATATTTTATTTATTCTGTTTATTATTATTGGCATTTGAAAATCATTTGAAATGAAATTTTATTGCAAAATCATTCTCCAATACATTTTCATAGTAAAAATCATTTCCAATGCATTTTCATAGTAAAAATAATTTCCAAATCATTTTTATAATAAAAATCATTTCCAATGCATTTTCATAATAAAAATCATTTCCAATGCATTTTCATAATAAAAATCCATATTTGATTGGTTCGGGTCTGTGCCAATGAAGTGCGAGACTTCAGTTGCTCAGACTTGTAAAGTGGTATTTAATGTCGTACAGGGTAGAAACGTAACGGACATCATCGACCGGAGATAGTATACGTGATTCAATTACAATTCAAGTCATAATATTTTATTTATTCTGTTTATTATTATTGGCATTTCAGTCTCGGAAGACTATAATAAAGTTTTTGTGCCCCTGAAGTTACAGCGCCTCCTGGGACTGTGAAGTCCAATATTTGAAAAACATTCTCGACCGCAGATGTTGCATTTGAAAGCTGTCACTGAAGATGTTGATGTGCCGGTGCTTTGTTATCGCTGCTTTCTTCTGGGCATCTTAGCTTCATGGTGTTGCGTCAGGGTGACTTCTGACATGAGCAATCCACTACGGGCGGTCCTGAGCCAAATTTTCCCAGATGGAAGGGGCAATGTCAAAGCATCTTAGACCCTTCTTGCAGACATCCTTGAATCTTAGCTGGGGGAGATCAATCTGTCTCTTACCAGACGAAAGCTCTCCATAGAGGATGTCTCAGGATTCGTCCATCATCCACCCGACGTACATGACCCAGCCATCGGAGACAACGTTGTCTCAGTAGAGAATACAAACTGGGGAGTTAACCTCTCTCTAGAACTGCTGTGTTAGTGATCCTGTCCCTCCAGGTTTAATATGACAATATTTTCTGTTATAAATATTGAAATGACTAAATTTTCTTCTCAATTTCTAGGCTAGATATTGTGAAAACTAGGATTTTTTGTGCATTTTAGTAAAACGATCTTTAATGCTATTTCCTCAAACAATAGTGCAACTTATCCATCTTGTTTTTTGTATCAGTACTTATTATACCAAAACAACTGTTTGAGAGAATTTTATATTTAAAAAAAAGTGAAAAATCGACCTACTCTACTGTTGAACTTTAAGGTAGTTCTTTTCACCACATCAATGGGGGGGGGGGATATCGTTTTGCCTAAAATTCCATTCATAGATATAATAGGTATAAATCATCAGACCATAGCGAGCTTTTGTTGTTGTTGCTAGTTATTGTAATGTAAAAATGTTATGAACAGTATTTTACAGCTAATTTCTAGCCAATATTAATTTATTCAACAAAGTTGGGTATGAACCAGTAGTGATGAATTTTCTATTGCAATGAATTGTTGGCTATGAAGTATTGTCTCTGACTTGTTGCCAGTAAACTAGTTCGACGCCACTGGCATATTTATCACCTAATATATCATAAACAATTAATTTTCTTCTAAACCAAAGATATCAGGATTTTACTACTTCAAAGAGAGATACACTTGAAACGGATGTCAGAGAATATTATTTATTACCGATCTCTACTGAAATTATATATTAGCAAACTAAGTTAATTAAGAATAAAATTGCCACACCATTGTGACCAAAAATAAAACTGCGTATATATATATATATATATATATATATATGAGAAGTAAACAAACAGACGATGTTTGTGATATGGCTATTTTCAGCCGACAATATTTTGGAGAATATGTGCTTAATTGAAGTCGAACCTAATTTTTGAAAGTTAATTCATTAATAATTAATTAGGCGGGATTTACCTATTTAAATGTAAGGCTAAACAAATCGAGAAAAATCAATCTCTGTATGTACATTTTGGCCTATTAGGCCTCATCAGCAGAACTATAGATACGAAGACCGCCCCGTGTGTGATTCGAAACCTGTCTGTCAAATTGTCAGGCAAGCGTCTTACCTCCACACCAAATCCCGCCTAATTAATTATTAATGAATTACCTTTCAAAAATTAGGTTCGACTTCAATTAAGCACATATTCTCCATATATATATATATATATATATATATATAGAATAGATATCTATATATATATATATATATATATATAGATAGATAGATAGATAGATAGATAGATAAAAGGTGGCTTACCGGTGAATATGGGCACGATCGTTGGAGGTGCATAAAATCCAGGGGTTAAGTCAGCGATAAAACAAATACAAAGTGCTCAATACAAAGTAGAGCAAATTTATTAAAGAAATGGATACAATAGAAACCTACTCGAGTTTCACCAAGAGGATCTTCAGGGTTAAATCCACTGAATTAATCGAGGTACCGATTAATTGCAGCCGATTACACGTGTGTTCATTGAATAAGATGTTGCGTTATAAGGGAACACGCGTTCCCTTTATAATGCAACATCTTATTCAATGAACACACGTGTAATCGGCTGCAATTAATCGGCACCTCGATTAATTCAATGGATTTAACCCTGAAGATCCTTTTGGTGAAACACGAGTAGGTTCTATTGTATCCATGTCTTTAATATATATATATATATATAATATATATATACATATATATATGTATAATATATACATATATATATATATATATATATATATATATATATATATATATATATATAATATATATATATATTTGTATATGTATAAGTATTAACTTACCGGTGGGTATAAGTACGATCGTTGGAAGCGCACAATATCCAGAGGTTAAGGTTGAGAAAACAAATACAAAGTGCTCAATACAATGTAGAGCATAATTTATTTAAGAATGGAAATGAGTAACCTACTCGAGTTCATCGATAGATTTCTTCAGGGTTACTTTTAAATTAATCGAGTTTTACGATTAATCTTTGGTGTTATAAACATGCCCGGGCATGTTTATACACCAAAGATTAATCGTAACTCGATTAATTTAAAAGTAACCCTGAAGAATCTATCGATGAAACTCGAGTAGGTTACTCATTTCCATTCTTAAATATATATATATAATATATATAATATATATATAATATAGATTAATAGATAGATTTGAGGTATCCAAACTTGGTAGTAAAGGATGAGTCTATATGTGATTTCTAAGACACTGTGTATTATTATTGTATGATCCAGTATGTATAAAATACAGTGAATCTTTAAATCCCTACAGAGAGCTCAATGTATAATTTCTTTTTTAGATTATATACAGAGCATATTTTTAATTTGTTAAATCAACTTGTATTAATAAAGACTCCAATTTTGGTCGAAATAGATTTTATTATGGAATAACGGTGTTGAGTTTTTCCTTCCTTACAAATATAATATATATATATTATTATATATATATTTGTTGGCAAACTTCCGTCTATTTTAGACGATAGCGTAGTTTCCCCCCCTCTCTCTCTCTCTCTCTCTCTCACTTACAGCAACGTGAGTGGCTGAACAGACCTATCCTCGAATGGCAAATTCTCTGGTGGCAGTGAGTGCAAACAAAGGTGATGCTTTCTGTAGGTGTTGGGGGTGCTGCTGTTTCTCCTTTCTTTTAGCCCTCTTTTCTGTGGAGCTTTTTCCCTCTTTTTTTACTTCTTTATATATATATATATATATATATATATATATATATATATATATATATATATATATATATATATTAATGTATTTGTTCTTGTGGACGTTTTCAGTGATATTGGAAGCATTGGAAACATAAAAGAGATACAACAAAAAACAAACAAAACAAAACAGAAATATATATATATATATATATATATATATATATATATATATATCAAGAATATTTCGGGATAAATATTAAGAATTGAGAATAAATAACAGGTTAACAACAATACCACAGTTACCTTCTTTTTTTTTACACTTGCATTGAGATAGCCTTCAAAACCAACCAACCAACAAACCAATATATATATATATATATATATAATATATATATAATATATAAGAGAGAGAGAGGAGAGAGAGATACATACAGACAGACAGACACACAGACAGACACATAGATAGAATCGATAGAGGACTATAAATTATTTTTATTAAGATATTTACTTTCATTTCAAAATTTAGCGTCTTCAGACTACCTGCTCTCGGCTCCAGGGACATCTCAATCCTGTGAATCGGAAGTGAATATGTAGTGAAGAAGTGACTCAAAAGACAGTCCAACATAATTTTAAGTGGCAGGGTTACAGCCCTCGTTCGAAGGTGGAACATTGCTATGAGAGAAATCATGACTATGTGGAGATGTAGGGAGGTGATCCACAGAGGACCAGCTTCAATTTAACGTATGATACATGTTCCTGTGTTTGTAATTATACCTGTCCTAAACAAAATGACATTACTTTTTTGACTCACCTATGTAGAGAAGTAGGAATGTGATCCACAGAGGACCAGCTTCATTTTGATGTATGATACATGTTTCCTGTGTTGGTAATTATACCTGTCCTAAACAAATGGCATTACCTTTTGACTCACCTATGTAGAGAAGTAGGGATGTGATTCACAGAAGACCAGCTTCATTTTGATGATGATACATATTCTTGTGTTGGTAATTATACCCGCCTAAACAAAAATGGCATTACTTTTTAACTTCCTAAGTGGAGGAGTAAGGATGTGACCACAGAAGACCACTTCATTTTTATATATGAAACATGTTCTTGTGTGGTAATTATACTGTACTAAATATAATATCATTAACTTTTGACTCCACTATGTGGCGAAATATGAAATGCAATCCTCAGTAGAATAGCTTCATTTTGATGTTTTGACTCACCCTCTTTATATATGTTTATGTCTATAAATATATTAGTCAACATCGGCAATTTGCAACAACGAAAAATGTTAAAGATCTGTGATTATAGTAACTTTCTTTTTTAGTCTTTCAGTAGATCTTATATATAACATATTCGGAAACCATATATATACAAAAATGTGCAACAACGAAAAAAATATGTTAAAGATCTGTGATTATAGTACCTTTTCTTTTTAGTCTTTCAGTAGATCTTATATAAATCATATTCGGAACCATATATATACAAAATTTGCAACAACGAAACAAATTGTTAAAGATCTGTGATTTATAGTACCTTTTCTTTTTTAGTCTTTCAGTAGATCTTATATAAATCATATTCGGAAACATATATATTACAGAAGTAACGATGTGATCCACCGAGAACCATCTTCATTTTGATGTATGTACGTGTTGGTAATTATACCTGTCCTAAACAAAATGGCATTAATTTTTGACACACCGTTGTTATACTTTTAAATGACCCTCTCGTCACATGTTTGATAAAGTTTTTTCAGCCATAAAAAAATTGTTTAATTGTTTTTATTACAATAAAACGTCTAAGATATCATTTTAAAAGTCAGCTGATTGGTAAAAGATAATATCCTTCGATTATAACAAAACAAAACAAAAAATATCTATTCATTTTTTATAAATAAAAACTACCAGAAAACTACTCACATGTTCTTAATTTTGAATTAAGAAAAAAAAACCAAAAAAAAAAAAAAACCCTTGAGTAATCGATAAAGTTTATTTGGTGATAAAAATTGATTTTCTTGTTTTTGCGGTTCAGTTAATCGGTGATGAAATTAATTATTTTTCCGCAAACAATCAGACAATTAGATTATTTTTTCCAGATTTATAACTACACAGTTAATAATCTAAAAAGAAATGAAGAAAGAAAAAAAAAGACATGTTTAAAACATAAAAATTTTACAGACGATAACACACTTGCGTTTTTTTCGTTTTTTTTTAATTTACAAGTTATTGTGTTGTTTATAATAATAATAATAATATTAATAATAATAATATAATAAATAATAATAAGACACAACCATATCACACTGCGAATGTAGCAAAACTAGCACAACGAGAAAACAAAACTAACACGACTGGGGTTGGGAAGGTGATCCACTGGGAATTATGCAAAAAATTAAATTTGACCACACAACAAAATGGTATATGCATAAACCGAATCTGTTCTTGAGAACAAACGCACAAAATTCTCTGGGACTTGAAATTAAAAACGGATCACCTTATCCCAGCAAGAAGCACAACCTAAGTGTTGATTAACAAAAAAGAAAGAACTTGTCAACTGGTGGTTTGGCAGTGCCAGCGGATCCAGGGTGAAGCTAAAAGAAAATGAAAAATTGACAAATATCTGGAACCTTGCCAGAGAACTGAAAAAGTTAATGGGAATATGAAGAGTGAAAGTTATATACAAATTGTAGTTGGTGCACTTGGAACAGTCCAAAAGGATTAGAAAAGGGTTTGGAAAGTTTGGATATCAGAGGAAGGAATTGAAACCATTCAGAACACTGCACTGCTGCAATCTGCCAGAATACTCAGAAGAGTCCTGGAGACCTGAGGAGACTTGCTGTCACTCAGACTCCAGTGAAAGACCATCAGCTAATGCTGATGTCAAACTCAAATAATAATAATAATAATAAGACACAACAGAAAAGCAAGTGCAGAATGTGTGGAAATTGAGACGAAACAGTCAATCATATATAATCGAATGCATCAAACTAGCACATTTGGGTGAACTGGAAATCAGAGGAATCGAGAACCAATCCAAACTACAACACTGTTGGATCGGCTAGAATACTCAGAAGTCCTGGAGACCTGATGAGACTTACAGTCACTAGCTTCCAGTGAACCAGCAGCTACAGCAGATGTGAAAACTAACTAACTAATAATAAATAATATAATAATAAAATATGTGAAAACTCAAAAAGAGTAAATAAATATAGTAAAATAGAAACTGAATCAATAATAATTGCTGCACAGAATAATGCCATAAGGAAAACTATTCAAGCGAAAATTGATAAGACCCAACAAAATAGTAAATGTAGATTTGTGGTAATAGAGATAGACTGTAAACCATATACTCTGCGAATGTAACAAACTATCACAACAAGAATACAAAACTAGACACGACTGGGTTGGGAAAGTGATCCACTGGGAATTATGCAAAAACTTTAATTTTGACCATGCAAAAAAATGGATATGCATAAACCAGAATCTGTTTTTGAGAACGAACACATAAATTCTCTGGGACTTTGAAATAAAAACAGATCACCTTATCCAGCAAAAAGACCAGATCTAGTGTTGATTAACAAAAGAAAGAACTGTGTCAACTGGTGGATTTTGCAGTTCCAGCAGATCACAGGGTAAAGCTAAAGGAAAATGAAAAATGGACAAATATCTGGAGCTTGCTAGAAGAACTGAAAAGTATGGAATATGAAAGTGAAAGTGATACCAATTGTAGTTGGCTTGGAAACGGCCCAAAGGGTTGGAAAGTTTGGAAATCAGAGAAAGAATTGAAATCATTCAGAACCACTGCACTGCTGCAATCTGCAGAATACTCAGAAGAGTCCGGAGATCCGAAGAGACTTGTTGTAACTCAGACTCCAGTGAAGACAACCAGTAAATGCTGATGTGAAAACTCAAAAGGAGTAAATAATAATTACTAATAACGCTAGTGACTATTAGTAGTAATAATGAAATACAATTCGCGCCGCGAGTGTTATATAAGCTTTGTAATAAACCTAATCCTTATCTACCCCGAAACAAAATGCCAAAATTATTAGAGATGACTCGAGCGTAAGGTGATTTTCCCTTCTGCCATTTACATATAATAATGGGAAGCCGCTTTTATTTACATACAAAGCTGTAATCTGAAAATAAACAAACAAACAAAGACTAATAAAAAAATAAAATCCTACGCTTGATTGTCTCCGTGCCGGAAGCCATTGCTGAATTGCAAACAGAGTGTAGGTCACTGGAACAAGCGATGGATATTGGAAGCGGATTTTAATGCAAAAATGGTTTTGGTTTGTTTTCTGTTTTACGGCATATCAACCTCGGTGGGTCATTAATACCGACAAAGTTGTGAAATAAATTAATTCTTAATGCATATACACATTTTGTTTGTCAACTCATGTTTTTTTTCTGTCAACCCATAGATGGGACCCTAATAGGTACTACCACTCCGGGTCGAGTGGACCAGGAGCAAGTGGTGATGAAGGGGTTCTCACATTCCTCAAACACCCAAAACTGGAACCTCACCATCAGATAGAGTTTAACGTGATTCCCAGGACATGTAGAGCCTCAGTCCACCGCCTTCTAGCACCCTATGAATAAGAAAAGAGGTTGGGGGCTTGCCATGCGGGCAATAGGTTGGGAAAATCATATAGGTGCTAGGGCTTGACGTGGTAGCCGATTGATCGGCCGTCTAGCAAAGAAAGGACCAAAGTGGAGTATTGCAAGTCATGCCCTGAAGAGATCTAATTAATAAATCGAACCACTGCAGCGTCGGCAATAAACTCGCCACTTAACACATTTAAACCTGTGTTTTTTCATTTTTCCTAATATACTAAACACACACATATACACACACACATATAATATATATATATATATGTGTGTGTGTGTGTGTGTGTGTGTGTGTGAAGAAAAGGAAGTGAATCCGACGGTATGTAGTATTTAAGAAGTTTAAATGAGTTAGTGATGAGTTTATTGGCCGACCGCTGCAGTATTTCGATCTATTAATTAGATCATCTTCAGGGCATTTGTTGGCATATGGAAGTTAATAAATTTTTCTAAAGAGAAACGAGAAAGCGAGTGGTAGTCCTTGTTATTCCAGTTTGTTAAAATTTGAGGCTTGAAAAAAGGAGACGGTTTGAAATATGACTCAAATATTCTTTTTACGGTGTTGAGTATGGGACGGTGTAAATGTGTGTATCGAAAAGAAAGCATTGTGGATTTCTTAGGCGTGTGGTTGCGCGTGTGTTATAATCTTTATTGCGATAAACGACAGGAAAAAACCAAATCCTCAAGGTTGTGTGTGTGTTTGTGGTGAATAAATATATAATATATATATAATATAATATGTGTGTGTGTGTGTGTATATATATATATGTGTGTGTGTGTATATATATATATGGGTATTATTTTTGGTTTGAGAAAATTATGCTTTTACATCAAGTTGTACTAAGCTTGGTTGTAACTCTTAAACCTTTGTGTGGATCAGGAGCTGAAGCCTGAGCTGAGTTTACCGGTGACTCTCGTGGAAAGCTGGTCTGTCTCTTCTCGCGTCTCGTCGTCAACTGACTTCTCCCACGTGTCCCTTTCAGTGACTCTTAATATAACTACTACATCTACCTCCTACTCCTATTAATATATATATTGAAGCATTGTGTTTATTTATTGCCTTCATATTGCCCCACATTATGTATAATATATATATATATATATATATAATATATATATATATATATATATATATAAATGAATAAATAAATATATATACATATATAATACAGCACACACCCACATATACATTATATATTGTGTTGGTGTGTATGTGTATATATATATATATATATATATAATATATATGAAGAATTTAGATAAAAAGGCGGTGGAAAAAAGGCCAATATCCAGGTGCAGCAGGCACTCATCAGGGCGTCACGTTGTTATAGCATCATCCACTCAATTTGATGAATGTCTAAAATTCAAACATCTAAAGATCCACGTCACTTAACAACAAAAAATATTTCCTAAACTTACAAGCACATTTACTTAGTAGAAACATCAAACGAATGGCTTATAATTCTCCTTTCATATTGAAAAAAAAAAAAAACAGGATTTTCCTATGAAAATGCTAAGTCGATCATATATTCCATAAACGACATTCCTCCACACACAACACACCACACACACACACATATATATATAATATATATATATATATATATATATAAGATTATAATTATTATTATATTATTATATATTTATGTTTTGCTTGAAGGCAATACAATGCCATACCGCATAAATATTCGATATATTATAGAAAATAATCATGACAAGTAAACCACTTCCCAGTAGTACAATGACTATATATATTTACCAACCCCTCCGCACGAGCAGGATGTGACACAAGGTCAATTTTTTTCAGTGGAGTATAACAGGTTTTGAATTCAGAGTTTTCCTTCTCCTAGACTGATTACCTAGCCAGGGTTAAAGAGCTCAGTCTGCCCTGCTATTACCCATAGCTGGAGGGAGAATTGGATTCATTCTTTTCCCAAGGGTATTACCGCCATATGAAATGCAAACAGCTTCGTCCAGGAATTGAACTTCGGGTCGACGAGTCCATTTCCTATGACTCTAAACCTAGACCACGCGCTTCATGGTAATATGACTTATAAATGAGAAAGAAAATCTATTGTATCAGGATCGATCACTGGTTTGTATACTCTTCTTTTTACTTCTATTATTCTTCTGCCCTCTTTTGTATTTACGTTCTTCTTCCAGCGCCCTGGACCTAAGTCTTGGGGACTTCGTGTCTGGTCTTCTAGGTCAGTCTTTTTGGTTCCAGACTATTCACAACCACAAAACCATATTATTTTGAAACCTTTATTTCTTAACTAAACATATTTCTCTATCTACATCACAGCGCGCGTGTGCAGTGAGTCTCACTAAAGCAGTAACATCTTAATCTGCCTGACGTCCAAGCTGAAACTGAGAGTCAACCAGGTCCCACGTGACTTTCACGTATTTCGCGGGCTTTTCTGTAATATTCCATGAAAAGTCCCGCCCATGATATGAAAAGGGCCATCCCTTCAGAAATACAGGGGTTGACAATAATCTATCTGAATAAGTTTAGAAACAACTGGTTGTTTGTTTTTCTTTTACGGCATATCAACATTAGTGGGTCATTTTAATGCCGACTAAGTTTTGAAAATAAATTCATTCATAATGGATAATCAATTTTATTTATGAAACACACATTTTTCTATCTAATCCAGAGATGGGACCATAACAGGTACTACCCCCTCCAGGTTAGAGGGGACCAGGAGAAATGGTGATGAAGGGGTGCTCCACAATCCTCAGACATCCCGTACTAGAACCTCACCATCAAATAAAGTAAAGTCGTTCCAGACCTGAACACCCTCAGTTGCCGCCTTCTGGCACTCACCGGATAAAAAAGGGTTGGGCTGGCCATAAGGGGCAATAAGGTTGGGACAATCATATAGGTGACGTGACAGCCAATTAATAGGAGGGGGGCCTTCCGACCGCCACCCTAGCCCAGAGATATGTCCCGGTAAGGGAAATATTAGTGCATGAGCGAGAGTGGTGGGCAACGGTACAGAGTGACAATTGAGCAGGTAAGTATAGTACTGGTACGCCATTGTAGTTGTAGGCATGTGTCCTCTACATTGCTCTGTATTTATGGCTGACACCAGCCAATCATATAACTATGAGGGGGTGCCCAGGTGTATGCATATTCATTATATCACACTAAATAAGGGCCAAAGTGGACTGTTGCATGTCATGGACAGCCAGCCACCTGGGTTCCATCCTTAAGCATCAACACGCACGCCCAACAGGTGGCCAATTGGGGATCTTACCCTTTGCACAGGTGCAATCTGTAAAAATCTTATGGTCAATCCTGTAGTTTTTAAGCAAGAGCGCTTGTCAGTGGAATTGGGACTCTTTGGGTATCCTCTGAATAATGAATCTTTTGTCTTCTGGTAAAGAGTCCTGAGTATTGTAAGTCACTCATCCATATGAGTGCTAGTAGAACTATGGCCAGTATCAGTTTTAAGTAGTGTATCAGCCATGGCTAGTGATTGGCGAAGGAATAAACCACGTGACTACGGTTAGTCTATAAATCCAGGGTGGGAAATTGGAGCACACCAATATCAAATAATTCCAGGAAGCGCGTGGTGTAATGGTTAAAGTCATGGGAAATGGACTCGTCGCCCCGAGTTCAAATCCTGGATGAGGTAATTGCATTTCAATTTGCGCTAACACCTTTGGGAAGGGTATGAATTACTCCTCCCTCCAGCTATGGATAAATAGTAGGCAGACTGAGCTCTTTAACCTTGGTTAAGGTAACCGGTCTAGGAGAAGGAAAACTCTGAATTCAAACCTGTTGAACTTCGCTTAAGAAATCACCCTGTGTCACATCCTGCTCTTGCGGAGGGGTTGGTATATATATATCAAATAATTCCAACACAATCAGTGTATTCTAACGCCCAACCGACAGGGCGGATTGTTCCTTGGGAGTAAATACCAGAAAGTCTCCTAAAACCTACACACTCAATGTTAATTGATTTTGAGATATTTGCAACATTTTAATATTAACACCGGGCGTCTCTGGTTGTCTTTTGGGATTGAGGGGGTAGCAGCCTCCCTTACTTCTCCCCTCGTTCTACTCAGCAATTATCTTTTAAAAGACGTATTATCTTTAACACCAAGAGGTCTCTAGTGGTCGTCGCTTTGGATCCAGTATACAAAGAGGAGGGTCGATGGAGTCTGACGCCAGTGTTTCACTAGTCTCCAAGGATCAGGCAATTGTAGTCTTTGCTCACGGGTAGGCGTAGTAAGAACCACTTCTGGTCTTTGGTAAACACATATAATACACCTTCTTCTCTCTCTCCTCTCTCTCTCTCCTCACACAACACACACCCACCACTCCTCGTTCACAACCCACATAACACACACACACACCATACACACACACTATAATCACACTCTCGTTCACAAATACGCATACACAAACACACAACACACACACTCGTTCACAAACCACACCAACACACCACACACACACACTCGTGACACAACATCGCATACACACACACACACATTCGTTCAAAACACGCATACACACCACACACATCGTTCATAACTCGCATACACACCACCCACACACTCGTTCACAAACACGCATACACACACACACACACACCACACACACACTCGTCACAAAACACGCGCATACACACACACACATACACCACACACAAACACACTCTCGTTCACAAATACGCATACACAAACCACACACACACACATACACACAGACCCACTCGTTCACAAACACCGCATACTCAAACCACACACACACATAACACCACATACACACTCTCCTCGTTTACAAAACACACAATAACAAACAACACACTCCCACAGCATATACACACACAACACACACACACACACGCACACACACACACTCATCCGTTCACAAACACACATACACAAACACACGCACACCAACACTCTCTCGTTCACAACACACATACCAACCACACACACACAACACACAACACACACACACTCTCTCTCTCTCGTTCACAAACACGCGCATACATCAAACACACACACACACACATCACACACAGCACACACACACACACACACAACTCCAGACAAAAGCTATTGTACAATATTTTTTATGATATTGCTATATTCTACATTAGAAACCGCCCAAGGGAAATTCAGAAAAAGAAAATGGACGTCTATGCAAACTGAAAATTGCCTTTATTATTCAGGTGGTTACTGGAATATTCTCAGGATTTTGGAAATCAGGCTTGAGATTATTTCAATTATTCGGGTTATTGTCCTCATCTTATTGTTATCTACACTATTTCTTGAAATTTTTTTTATGATGAGAATTGGATAATTGTATTATTTGTTATTGTATCTACACTGGTTTCTCTGAATTTTGAGATGAGAATATATAATTAGTATATTTGGATTATCGGTTATTGTCCTCATCTTTATTGTTAGCTACACTATTTCTCTGAATTTTTTAGATAAAGCTTGGTAATTAGTATTATTGTATTATTCGGACTATTGTACCTTATCTTTATTGTTATCTCCATCTCATTTCTCAGGGCTGGGGGGTGAATTTTGTTGAGATGAGAATGATAATTTGTATTATTTGTATTTATTCGGACTATTGTACTTATCTTTATTGTTATCTGCACTATTTCTCTGAATTTTTGAGAATGAGAATTGATAATTTGTATTATTTGTATTATTCGGACATTGACCTCATCTTTATTGTAATCTACACTATTTCTTTATTCATAACTATATTATCTATTTTATTAACTACGTAAATAGAAGATCTGTGGATATAACTACAGTATGATAATTTAAATTATTACAACGTTTTGATAGCTGTAATAAGATCTATTGCGAAATACTTCAATATGCATGAAATATAAATAACTTGATTTAACTCTCACTCTTTTTTCTTTCTTCCTTTTTTATCTTTTCATTATGTCTCGATTGAAACAGATTAATGTTTATCACTTCCGCGCGCTCACCACCTCTCTCTATCTTTCCCGTACATTTTTCTTTCTTTCTTATTATATATTAAGTGATTAATTTTTAATGATTAATATTTTAAGGATTTGAAGGCAATTACAATGCATATAAAATTATTATAATGATTTGAAGTCAATTACAATGCAATAAAAAATAAAAACAAAAAGATTGGTGAAAATTTTGATGATAAGGCGTGCGTCAAGAGGTCACTTCTATTTATAGACGCCGAGTGTCACGTGACCAACCTATCAACCAGTCACTGACAGCGCTCTCTGCTGCTGCTCTATTATTATATATACGGAAAGAACACCTAGGCACATACACTTTGGACACTCGGGGTACGGACCTCATGTGATTACTCCATGGATCTCATAGCACTTACCATCGGATACTATTGACTTATGGACTTACTTATTACTTTAAGTCCTTTTACATCTGGCAAGGATGGCGGCCAGATACTCAAAAAGACGTTTTTTTGTTTTATCGATTTCAAAAGTAAACTTTATTTTTCATATATTTTATCTTTTTTCATATATTCAAAGTAAACTTATCTCTTTCATATACTTTCTTTTCATTTATTTTATTCTTATATTTTTGTTTCTGTGTCATGACCCTCTTTCCTTTCTCTATACTAAAAGTGCAATAGTCCATTATCTAGCTGAGGTGCCGACATTCATAAGAAATAAGAAATTCGGCGCACAAGTACACCAGAAAACAGGATTTACCGGCTCGGGAATTGCATCCACTGATCTTCCAGGAGTTATTGTGGAATGGCAGAATTACAAATTCTCGTATTCGTCCCTCACATTCTTCCAAATTCGTTGGTTTCATACAGTAGACACTGGTCTTCAACCAACTCAATGAAAAAAGTCGCAAAGTGTTAATCAGGCCCTTTTGACCGGCACGGTTTGTTTAATTCCCTATCATCAGACGGTTAGTTTTGGGATATTCGATTCGTTTTAATACTTATATCTTGGAACCTGATTCATCGGTATTGTTTGATGAAGAAAGGAGAGAAAGGTGAAGCTTGTTTCGGAAATTATTTTGTCCTAAAAAAACTTTTGAAAAAGCATTTTATTGCCTCTATAAAACAACAGATTTTGCATTTAATCTCAACACGCGCTAATTTGCTCATGAAATATATCTATATGTTTGTGCTGTCTGGTTGTGGTCTGTGTACTCGTTCCCTGTGGCGTCAAGGGTGGTCATGTCCATGGCTTAGCTTCACGCTATTAGGCATTGCCTCGCCCTTCAATAGTAGTTTAACAAAAAAATAGGTTTTTCTTTTACTTATTCTTTATAACTTGTACTCTACTATTGATAAAATAAATTCTTATTCTTATTCTATTCTACTTGCTGTAAAGACCACGTCTACCAATCCAGCGCAGAAAACAATTCTCCTAGTAAAACAATAAATAAGGACAAATTGTTATTAATAATAAGTTTAGTAAGAAATAGAATCAATGAAATGTGATGTCAAATAACTAAGAAATTGTGACCTTGAGTAAGGAATATAGTTTTCGGGGGTAACGACAGAAACACACCAAATTCCATTTATAATAAGACTTCTACTCGTGAAGAACCACTTAACCCATCCATCGCTATCTTGATCTGTTTAAAGATTTTTCGAATTCGATAGACAGTGGTAAACAGCCACCTAAAAAACAACAACCTATATATAAAATGTGAATAAGATCACACCCAGCGAGTGACATGAATTTCGCATTAATAAAGAGTACTTTTACTGAATATAAAGTTTACGTTTATTTTTGAATAATTTATCGACTTTTTTTATCGTCTGAGATATTTGAATTTCCTTCATTTTTTAAATAACATTCTCCCAATTTTTCTTCACGAGTTTTTTCTGCTAATAAATTTTCATTTAAAATGAAATCATATTATTGTTATATTAGCACTTGACTCGAGTGTATATAATCGGTGGAGCGTTCATTTCGTATACAAGAGAGGAGAGAGAGAGAGAGAGAGAGAAGAGAGAGAGAGGAGAGAGAGAAGAGAGAGAAGACAAGAAAGACAGAACAGACCGAACAACGAGGAGGGATTGGAGAGATTGGAGAGTGAGAGAGAGAGAGAGTTTGAAGGGGAGAGAGACTTTAAGCGAATAGTGATGACATAGGTTTAGAGACAAGAGAAGAGAGAGCAGACAGGACAGACCAGACGACCAGAACAGAGACAGACAGACAGAAACAGAGACCAGAAACATACGAAGACAGAGACAGAGAGAGGGAGAGGAGGGAGAGAGAGATTGAAAGAGAGAGAGAGAGAGAGAGAGAGAGAGAGAGAGAGAAAGAAAGAAGAGAAGTGAGAGAGAAAGAGAGAGAGGAGTGCACAGACAGACATAGACAGAGAGAGAGAGAGAGAGAGATTGAAAAGAGAGAGAGAAGAGAAAGAAAGAGAATAAGAGAGAAAGAGAGAGAGAGTGACAGACAGACATAGACAGCAAAGAGAGAGAGAGAGGAGGAGAGAGAAGAGAGAGAGAGAGAGAGAGAGAGAGAGAGGAAACAGACAGACCAGACGACAGACAGAGAACAGTCTACACGTGGATTGAATAAAGGCTTCAATTTGAAGTTCCGTGAAGGCTCCAAATTAAGTTACGACTCCTGAGTCCACAAGACATCCAGAGTTCGAAGAGAAGATTCCGAATTCAAAAGGTTCCCCGACAGAAAACACCTGAAGAGGCTGGAGGTTTATCGACCGAAACTTTGTGTATATAATCAATAGATACAATAGTTCGAAAATTCGAAAATAATCCAATAAAAAAAATTCATATTACTTTTTTCTTTAAAATGAGTTTTTACGTCCTGTCTACTGGGCCCTTACTTGGGCTAAGATGGGCAATCGGAGGGACCCCTTCGACCAATCGGCTGGTAACCCTAGCACCTATATGATTCCTCACCCTATTGCCTATGGAAACTCCCGAGACTTTTAACATATGGAAGAGACGGTAGCTGAGGGTTTTCATTCTCCAGGTCCACTCTGACCGGAGGGGTAGTACATTTCAGGGTCCTACTCTATGGTTAAATAAAATATGTGTTTTATAAAAAAAATCAGTATCCATTAAGAATACTAGTAAAAATAAAAAAACGCCATCGGGGGATGTAAAAATAGATTTTTAAACAAATTGCCTGAGGGGTGGGAGTAAAAAATTCATATCAGCGAGTAAGTAAGTAAAATCATCAAAATTCATTAAAGGATTAAAAAATAAACAATTTGAAATATAATTTAAATATGTATTAAAATAAACAACTACATATAGATATATAATACCATATGTCATTTTATTAAAACTTGTTTAAAAAAACAATGAGGACTGTCTAATGTTGCATGTTCAAATTTGAGTGTATTTATTGAATAAATACACTAAAATTTGAACATGCCAAAACGTAGAATAATATTTTTTCTATGTTATGACGATTTTGGTATGTGATGTAAGCAGTGACGTAATTTTTGTTACAGACAAAAACGCGAGAAGCGAATCTCCATTATTATAGAAATGTATTTAAACTTGTCAGCCTTAAATACCCACTGAGAGTTGATATGCCGTAAAACAAAACAACAACCAAAATAACCAAACCTAAAAAAATGTGTTATAAAACAATGATACCATTAAGAATGAATTTATTTCAAAACTTTGTCGGCATTAAATGACCACTGGGGTTGATATGCCGTAAAACAAACCAAAACCAAATCAAACCTATTGTTTTTTTTTTTTTTTTTTATATCTGCGAGATGTTTTCTGTCCAGAGTATAGAAAAGATTTTAATATTTTGTAAGCTCAGTCGGTAGAGCGTTCGGCTAGAAACCGAAAGGTTCTTAGTTCGATACCGCCCTCGCCAACTCAGCGTATGAGTAGCACAGGGATCTGTGCGGTAAAGTAAGAGCTGATGGTAGGTGTGGCGCTCCACCTCAGACGCAAAACAATCTCCTTGGTCTAGCGCTAGTGAAAGGGGATAGACTCCCTCGCTGATTGGCCGGTACCGACATTAGGCCGCCCCGACGACTTTACTTTTACTATAGCCTTTGTTACGTTAAATTTCTTTTGAATTCCGTTCGTCGTGTGTTTTTCGCAAGGCAAATTTTCAGATATTATGGAATTAATCTTCTAAGAGGATGTTCCCTAATCTTATTAGCAGTAAATAAACAAATAACACTAAATATCTTACCTTAATACCTGAATATTCAGGCTTCATAAGATTTCCCTTAAACAAAATGAAATAACATTATCTAATTTAATAGTACAAGATAGAGAAGAATACCACCCACTTTTAAAATCTCATCTGTGTAGAATAACCGAACTGAAACAGGCGGCAATGATAGCTCCAACAAGCTAATGTTTTTCTATTTTTGTTTTTTGTTGTTTTGTGTTTACGGCATATCAACCTGGGTGGGTCATTTAATGCCGAAAGTTGTGAAATAAATTCATTTTAATGGATAATACAATTTTTTTAATAAACTCTATTCAATTCATAGATGGGACCCTAACAGGTACTACCCTCCGGTTCAGAGTGGACAGGGTGCAATGGTGATGAAGGGGTGTTCCACATTCCCAAACCTCCAGAACTGGAACCTCACGATCAGATAGAGTTTACGTCATTCCCAGGAATGTAGACCCTCAGCCACCGCCTTCTAGACCATATGATAGAAAGAAGTGGAGGTTGCCAATAAATGGGCAATAAGGGGTTGGGGGCAATCATATAGGTGCTAGGGCTTAACGTGGCCAGCCGATTGATCGGAGGGGCCTCTCCGACTGTCCGTTAGCCTAAGTAAGGGTCTAAGTGGAATATTGCAAGTCATGGACTGCTCAGCCACCTGGGATCTATCCTTAATTCATCACAGGTCGCTACCCACGACCAACAGGTGGCCCATTGGGGAGTCTTACCCCTCTGCAGAGGCGCAGTTGGTGCATTCTTACGCCCCAACCGACAGGGCGCAATGTTTTTCTAATGAATGTAAATGGTAATTTGTATTATTCGGACTATTGTCCTCATCATTATTTTATCTGTACAACGTTTCAGCCAATGTGCAACCGGTCTTCTTCAGGTATTTCTTGTTGGACTCGGAGCTTTCTCGAACTCGGGAACCATCTTGAATCGAGATCCCTCACGGAACTGAACCCAAACCTTTATTCAATCTATGTGGGTATCCTGTTCTCATTTCGCTAACCATAGTTGGGTACAAACGCTTTGAGAAAAAGCTAGATGAGAGCTGCCCAGAATGCTGCGGGTAGTCTTGAACAAGTCGTGGAACAGCACCCACAAAGAAGCAGCTGTTTGCGCCTGTCCCATCTCAAAACCATTCGAGTGAGACGAACTAAGCATGCAAGACACTGCTGGAAAAACAAGGACGAGCTCATAAGCGAGATTGTCATGGATTACCAAAGATGGGTGAGTTTTTGAATCAATTGCAAATTATGACTAATTAGAACCATATAAATGGAATTTTTTTCAAACATGATTTAATCCAAAACTAAGGAATATTTTGGGATGTATTTTGTGTCATTAACTAAATAGGAAAAAAGCCTTTAGCAAACAATTATTGATTCACTCAGCTTTAGTATGATTACAGATAAAGATTTTTTGGTTGTTGTAAGGTTTCGCATCTGCTTTGCATATTTGTGTATGAATAAAAAAAATAAAATACTGTTTTTTTTTTAAGCATGAATGGATGTAAATGCAAGTGTTAAAATAGACAAATATTTCAATACTCAACATACAAAAAATACAAAATTCAACTTACTTATGACTCGTCACAATTTAAATTTAGCTAAGATATTACTAAATCACTTAGCAGTTCTCCTTAGTAAATCATTTTTCAAAATATTTTTAACAAACAAACCATCTTCCAATAAAAATCCATTAACTTAAAAATTTTTGGTTATTTCCTAGTTGAGTAGCATGATATTACAGGGTGACCCAGAAAAAACAGAACCACAAATTTTATCATAAAACTGTTAATTTTAATTTAAATTTAAAAAAAAGTTTAAATGGATATCCCATACTTGTGCGACATGATGATGATGATTGCTTATCACCCTTGAATGAACCAGGTTGAACCGCAGCCCAGAAATAACTGTCACTTAGAACTTTGAAAAAAAATTTTGTATATATTTCTTTTCAAAAAAACATTCAATTGAACATAATGAAAAGATGAAAAGAAGGAAAGAAGAAAGAAAAAAGAGTGAGAGAGAGAGAGGAGAGAGAGAGAGAGAGGTTAAATCAAGATTATTATACTTTTTATATAATGAACTATACATATAGCTCTTAATTAAACATATCGAATGTTGTAATGATTAAATTATCATACTGTGTTATATTGACAGGTCCTGCTGGTACTTGATGTTATAAAGACGAGGGGGAATAAACATTGAAATATTAACAAACCAGTTACTATTTTCAGTTTAGTAATAAAGTACATTTTAGATAATTATTCATGACGAACGACGACGATGATGATGATGATGATCGATGGTGTTATTTTATAAATGAAAAAACACCTGATTTTCTTGGCTAAGTTATGACTTCTACAATACAATGAGTTAATAAACACCACTCACAGAAATAGGAATGATTAATACATAAAAAATGTTTTTTTCAAAAGAAATAATACAAAATGTTTTTTCAAAATAATATCATACAAAAAACATTTTGAATGATATTATTTTGAAAAAACATTTTGTATATATTCTTTTGAAAAAAACATTTTTAATGATTAATATCATACAAAATGTTTTTTTCAAAAGACAAAAAAACATTTTTGAATGATATATTTTGAAAAAACATTTGTATTATATTCTTTTCAAAAAAACATTTTTGATGATTAATATCATAACAAATGTTTTTTTTCAAAAGAATATAATACAAATAATATCATAAAAAACATTTTGAATGATATTATTTTGAAAAAATCATTTTGTATTATATCTAAAAATATTTTGTATATATTAAAAATAATACAAAATGTTTTTTCATAATAATTCATACAAAAACATTTTGAATGATATTATTTGATGTATCATACAAAATGTGTTTTTTAAATAATATCATACAAAATGTTTTTTTCAAATAATATCATACAAAAAACATTTTGAATGATATTATTTTGATACATCATACAAAATGTTGTTTTTTAAATAATATCTACAAAATGTTTTTTTCAAAATAATATCATACAAAAAACATTTTGAATGATATATTTTTGATACACCATACAAAATGTTTTTAAATAATATCATACAAAATGTTTTTTTCAAAATAATATCATACAAAAAACATTTTGAATGATATTATTTGATGCATCATACAAAATGTTTTTTTTCAAAAGAATATAATACAAAATGTTTTTTCAAAATAATATCATACAAAAAACATTTTGAATGATATTATTTTGAAAAAAACATTTTGTATTATATTATTTGGAAAAAAACAACATTTGTTATGATATTATTTTGAAAAAAATATATATGATACTCATGTGTTGGAAAAATCTTTTTTGTCTGAAAAAAACATTTTATATGATATACTTTGTGATAAATAATTTTGTAATATATATTTCTTGATATATCAATATGAATTTCTTTGTGTTGAAAACGCGCGCCAAATCTGCGCATTCTGTATGGAAATGTCTAACAATATAGGGTATTTGACATGATTATACACTGCGGTTGTGCTGTTATTTGAATAGTAAAAGAGTTCGTTACTCATGTGTGACCAATGCGCAATAGACATACAGTGACCTGTTTAAGAGTACAGGGTGTTATTCAACCCCACTTGAAGAATCTGCCAAAAAATTAAGTACGTATTGATTTTGAATAAAAATATTATTGGTATTAAATTAATAAAGAAATAAACGTTTTCAAAAGAAAGATTTATTTCCAAAATTCGGAGCGGGGAGAGAGTGCATGCATTGATGGAACGGAGTTTTGGAGCAACATCTATTGGGTATAATATTATATATATATATATATATATATATATATATATATGTATATATATATATTGAAGGCCAGTACAATGCGTATGAAAAATACGCATTGTACTGGCCTCCAAAATATTGAAATATTATAACATACTTAACAATGCTTCAAGCAAATTACCAATTACTTTTATATATACTAGCAAATATATGCACCCTCCGGGTGCAAGTATTTAAGTTTTAATGTAATAAAATATTGTATTAAATTAGAAAGGCTAATGAAACTAAATAAGAATACAGATAAAAAGATTTGAAACAGAGGGAGTATAATAAAAGATTTGAAACAGAGGGGAGTATAAATAAAGATTTGAAACAGAGGGAGTATAATAAAAAAATGGAACAACTGAAACTTACTCTTCCATCACTCTCGTCTTTCATTGTTATTTTTTCTAATTTAAGTATTTAGTTAAAAGAGGAAGTAAAGAATAAAATTACAGTTATTTCATCTTGTTAATGATTTCATTTAAGATTCATTGAAGAGATTTTTGCTTATATTCATTAAAATAAAACCAAACAGTTAGAAATCAATAATACTAAGCACATATTTATTAAATTCGATTTTTTTATGCAAATTAGCCTTCCTGTTCACACTGTAAACCGCTATTGTGTTGTATATATAAATATAATTGCATGTTGTCTGTATGTAGACATAGTTAACAGTATTAATAATGTAAGACAATTTTATTAATAATTGAGGTTTAGATAAAAATAAATTCATGGAGAATGTGATTTCAATAACTAAGAGAATTTTGACTTGAGTAGGAATATAGTTTCCGTTACAGACAGAAAAACACACAATCTTATAATAATAATAATAATAATAATAATAATAATAATAATATATATATTATATATATATATATATGTGTGTGTGTGTGTGTGTGTGTGTGTGTGTGTGTTTGAAAAAAAAAGAAATAAAGAAAGAAAGTATAGAATGGATAAAATAGGATATTTTAATCAATTTTACTTACACGTGTTTCGGTCAGGAGTTTATCCATGTGTACATTTTTCAAACTATCATTATTTTTAAATAACAAAATGAAATGAAATGATAATAATACAAAAAATGTACAAATGTTCCGCACACAATACATTTTTCTACATTTTTTGCTACATTTTTTCTACATTTTTTCTATTATTATTATTTCATTTCATTTTGCTATTTAAAAATAATAATAGTTTGAATAATGTACACATGGATAAACTCCTGACCGAAACGCGTGTAAGTAAAATTGATTAAAATATCCTATTTTATCCATTCTATACTTTGTTTTCTTTATTTCTTTTTTTCAACATAGCATCGGATTCACTTCCATTTTCATTAAACCCGACAGAATTTTTGTTTGTCAAGCTCCTTACCCTCACCTCAACTAATGTCTCCCCTACAGTGCTCTACCATGAAAGTTGGGAGCATAACACGCATCGGGGTTGTGGAGTAACATCTATTGGGTATATATATATATATATATATATATATATATATTATTATAATGTAAATTGTGTGTTTTTCAGTCTGTAGCCGAAACTATAATCCTACTCAAGTCACAATTCTCCATGATTTTATTTTTATCTAAACCTCAATTATTAATAAAATTGTCTTACATTATTAATACTGTTAACTATGTCTACATACAGACAACATGCAATTATATTTATATATACAACAAAATAGCAGTTTACAGTGTGAACGGGAAGGCTAATTTGCATATTAATATTAAAAAATCGAATTTAATAAATATGTGCTTAGTATTATTGATTTCTAACTGTTTGGTTTTATTTTAATGAATATAAGCAAAAATCTCTCCAATGAATCTTAAATGAAATCCATTAACAAGATAAAATAACTGTCATTTTATTCTTTACTTCCTCTTATAAATAAATACTTAAATTAGAAAAAATAACAATGAAAGACGAGAGTGATGGAAGAGTAAGTTTCAGTTGTTCCATTTTTTATTATACTCCCTCTGTTTCAAATCTTTTATTATACCCCCTCTGTTTCAAATCTTTTTATCTGTATTCTTATTTAGTTTCATTAGCCTTTCTAATTTAATTTAATATTTTATTGCATTAAAACTTAAATACTTGCACCCGGAGGGTGCATATATTTGCTAGTATATATATATGCTAGTATATATATATATATATATATATATATATATATATATATATATGAGAACCTTTGATATGTTTACTTAAGAGCTATTGCCAAATAGTTCAGTATGTAAAAAGTATGATATTTTTTATTTAACTCTCTCTCACTCTTTTTTCTTTCTTTAGTTCATTCATCTTTCATTATGTTCAATTGAAACAGATTAGCGTTATCGCTTCCACTCGCTCATCACCTCAGACGTAAAAAGAATCGCCTTGGTCTAGCGCTAGTGAAAAGTGGATAAACTCCCTCGCTGTTTGGCTGATCCCGACTTTAGGCCACCTCGACGACTTTACTTTAACTTACTTAAAAGCTATTGCCACATATTTTAATATGTAAAAAGTATAATAATCTTTAACTCTCTCTCATTCTTTTTTCTTTCTTTCCTTATTTTCATATTTTCATTATGTTCGATTGAAACAGATTAGTGTTATCACTTCCGCGCGCTCACACACTTTGTCAATTTTTACTCTACTCTGTTTCTTTCTTTCTTTCTTTTATATTTTCTGCGTAGCATGTCTTTTTTCTCACCTATCTGTCTTCATAATAAAAAAAGAAATGATCCATTATTTAGTTGAGGTGACCAAACTCGTGGGAAATAAGAATTAAGTGGATAACCAACACCAGATAATCAGGATTTATATTTTTGCATTTCTTCTTGGACGAATTGGACGGTATAAAACCAGAGAGTGTTGCAAGATGATAATGGTCGTAAAATTAAGGAAAACGAGTATTATATATACTAGCAAACATATGCACCCTCCGGGTGCAAGTATTTTAGTTAAATTTTATAACAAAATATGATATTAAATTAGAAAGGCTAATGAAACTGAATAAGAATGTAGATAAAAAGATTTTGAACAGAGGGGGTATGATTGAAAAATAGAACAACTTTGAAACTAACTCTTCCATCAGTTTCCGTTACTCCCGTCTTTCATTGGTAAATGTTCCTAATTAAACTGTTTAGTTAAGATAGAAAGTAAAGAATAATATTACAGTTATTTCTTCTTGTTAAGGGATTTCTTTTAAGATTTATTGAAGATATTTTTGCTCATATTCATTAAGATAAAACCAAACAATTAGAAATCAATAATACTAAGCATATATTTATCAAAATCAATTTTTAAGATCAATATGCAAATTAGCCTTCCCGTTCATACTGTAAACCTCTATTTTGTTGTATATATAAATACACTTGCATGTTATTAGTATGTAGATATGGTCAACAGTGTAAGTAATGTAAAACAATTTTATTAATAATTGAGGTTTAAATAAAAATAAAATCATGGAGAATTAGTTGTAAATAACTAAGGGAATTGTGACTTGTATAGTAATATAGTTTCGGTTACAGACAGAAGAACACATAATCTCCATTATAATAAGATATATATATATATAGTGTGTGTGTGATTGTCACTGTTTCAGTTTTTGCTGGAATGGTGTACCAAAGGCAGTATTATTGGTAGAGTGCTCAATATAAGATAGAGCTGTTATATAATACAATAAAATAAATATATAAAGGTTTTACATAGCATTTGAAACATCTTCACCTGATGATTGCCTCGCCTGAAACCAATATGGTCGTGAATGTTCCTTTGTCACTTAATAAATAGATATGTAAAACCTTTATATATTTATTTTATTATATCATATTATATATATATATATATATATATACACACACACACACACACACACACACACACACATATATATATATATATATATATATATATATATATATATAGTTGTAGAAAAAGTTATATCCCGACCGCAGTTTCGGTGCTACTATTACACCTTCATCTGGGGGACTGAGTGGATATTTCTGGTTACTGAACTCTATATAGCTAGATTGATTGAGAAAATTTCTTCAATTATTCCTGAGATTTAATCTTAATGGGCTTACAGGGCTGCTACTTTGTAGTTGGAGTTAAATTCCACCTATTTTGACATTCCTGGGTGATTCATGATTTTATCGGGATATAACTTTTTCTACAACTATTAATGCTCTATATTTACAATATATTGTACCGAAGGTTCTTACATTAGTAGTTTCTGCACAACTTAGTACGATCATCAGGTGTTAAGTGGGGTGATGTTTTCATGGTTCTTTTTAAGCAATCAGTAGCAGTAGCCGTAGCAGTATATATATATATATATATAAGTTCGTTCGGGTCTCGAACCCGGCCAGAGGCAGCTGCTAAAAATCGTATACCTATACTGATGAGAGGTGATACCTCGAAACACGTGTCTATAGTTTACTCTATTATATATATATATATATATATATATATATATATATGAAATATAACATTTTGAAAAAACATATGATGTTTGTTATGTGATTGCTGACAGGCCTGTTTCGACCGAAACGATAAGTTGGTCTTCATCAAAGAGCGACATAGACGAGAAGAAAATATCCGTTAAAAAGACTGTTTACAAAACGAACGCTGATATCAACCGCTGAAAATTTTTTGAAAATGCATGTTCTGTTTTAAAAATAAAAAAAAATTTCAAAAAATTTTCAGCGGTTGATATCAGCGTTCGTTTTGTAAACAGTCTTTTTAACGGATATTTTCTTCTCGTCTATGTCGCTCTTTGATGAAGACCAACTTATCGTTTCGGTCGAAACAGGCCTGTCAGCAATCACATAACAAACATCATATGTTTTTCAAAATGTTATATTTCATACTGTCGGATTAATTTCCATATATTTTTCATATATATATATATATATATATATATATATATATATATATATATATATATCTTTTGAGTTTTATTATAAACTATAATGCTTCTGATTTTTAAAAATTAAAAGTAAAATTTATTTTATTTAAAAAAATTAAAAATAAAATTTATTCTAATTTTTTTTTTTAAACGGAACATGCATTTTTCAAAATTTCAGCGTTTTGAATTCAGCGTTCGTTTTTTTTTGTAAACAGTCTTTTAACGGATATCTTTCTTCCCATCTATGTCGCTCTTTGATGAAGACCAACTTATCGATTTGGTCGAAACAGATCTGTCAGCAATCACATAACAAACATCATATGTTTTTTCAAAATGTTAAATTTCATACTGTCGGATTAATTTCCATCTATTTTTCATATATATATATATATATATATATATAATATATATATATATATTAGAGAGAGAGAGAGAGAGAGAGTGAATGAGAGAGAGAGAGAGAAAGAGAGAGAGAGAAAGTGTTGGAGGGAAGAGAGAGGTTCTGTAAGAGGGTGGGGAATTATTCCACGCATGGATTCACTATAGTGGATCCATGCGCAATAAATTTATGTCTCGCTTAATGGAACCTTCTGGAATTGTTTCAAATCCATTTTTATGTCTTTGTTTGAATTGGCCAATGAGAAACCACTGGATACCAATTACTAGATATTATATGCTGGTCTAACCCCTAAAGAGATTTAGACAATTGATAGATTTCCAATACAAATTAATATTTTTTTGTTATTGAGCCACGTGGTGTAATGATTAAAGTCGTAGGAAAGGAACTCGTCAGTCTAAGTTCAATTCCTAGACGAGGCTGTATGGGCGACGTTAGTTGACCTTTCATCGTTTAGCGTAAAAGCATTTACTCGCTTGTTGTTTACAGAATTGAGTTCTCTGGTGATTGACGAGGCTTTAATTTCACATAGCGTTAATACCTTTGGAAAAGGATAAAACTAACCTGTCTCACGACGGTCCAATCCCAGCTCACGTTCCTTGTCAGTAGATGAACAATCCAACGCTTGGCGAATTCTGCTTCGCAATGATAGGAAGAGCCGACATCGAAGGATCAAAAAGCGACGTCGCTACGAACGCTTGGCCGCCACATCACGGTAATCTGAAAATTAGCTACATAAATGAGAGTAACCTTCCCTTGTTTCTTTCACATTGAGGAAACCTTAATAACTATTAAGTTTATTTCAAATAATGCGCAAGCACAATTAAGAACATGATATTTTCGTATTAAAACATGCAGTTGTATTGATTTGAACAAATTCGTATTTTCAGTGTAGATTTACGGTGAAATGAATATGGCAAACCAAAACATAAAGCTTCCTCAAAGTGAAAGAAACAAGGGAGGTTACTCTCATTTATGTAGCTAATATTCAGATTACCTGCATCACTTGGACTCTAACAAAACACTTAGAGAAAAAGCTAGATGGGAAGTACACAAAGAGCTCTCCGCTCGGAAAGGATCGATGGGCCACGCTTTCGCGGTTCGTATTCGTACTGAAAATCGAGAGATCGAGCGAGCTTTTGCCCTTTTGCTCTACGTGAGGTTTCCGTCCTCGCTGAGCTCGCCTTGGGACACATTATTATTATTATTATTATTGTTGTTGTTGTTGTTGTTGACGAAGAATATTACCAGGCATGGATACTCATAAATTTAAAGGGTGATAAATGTGTGTACATGAAGTAAAAATTAACTAGATTTTTGGTGTAAATAAGTAAAAAATCTATGGTAGCACATTCGGTAAAATTATACTGCTTATTGTTAGTCCGGCTCATATGGGAGATAACTTTTTTCAATACGTTTGGTGATCTATGAAAAAAAAAAAAAAAAAGAAACAAACAAAAAAACCATCATTTGTTATACATTTTCAAATATATAAAAATCTTGGAAAAAATTGCGCATTTTTAAACTTATATTGGTTATTTCCTATAAGTCTAACATAAACAATGGGGAACCCGCCCTGTCGGCTGGGGCGTTAGAATGCACCGACTGCACCTCTGCAGAAGGGTAAGACTCCCCCAATGGGGCCACCTGTTGGCCGTGGTGGCGGCCCGTGATGCTTAAGGATAGAGCCAATGAATCCAACTACTTTTCCTCCAGCTATGAATCTTGGTTGGGCAACCGGTTTAGGAGAAGGAAAACTCTGAATTCAAACCTGTTATTCTCAGCTTAAGAAATTGAACTTGTATCACACCTGCTCGTGCGGAGGGGTTGGTATGTCATCATCATGTTCTGCTAGCAGCACGAATATCCATGACAATATCTCGCCAACTGTTCCTATCATTCATTGCCCCTGGAGGTCCTCTGCGCAAGCATCCAGTATTCACGCAGAGCTGGTCAATGTACGTCTTTACTAGATTATACAGTATATTATTGTTACATATATATTGAATGGGCTTCTTCAATTCAGTGTGCTCAAAAATTCAGACCAAAATTAGAATATCTATCTATCTATCTATCTATCTATCTATCTATATATATATATTATATATATATATATATATATATATATATATATATATATAGAGGAGAGAGAGAGAGAGAGAGAGAGAGATAGATATTCTCATTTGGTCTGAATTTTTGAGCATACTGATTGAAGAAGCCCACTCAATATATATATATATATATATATATATATATATATATATATATATCAACACCCCGCACTCGTATTATATGATTCAATTTGAATTTGTTAAGAAGAGTTTAATAAGTTTATATATATATTTTAGATTTAGACCAAAATGAGAATCTCTCTCTCTCTCTCTCTCTCTCTCTCTCTCTCTCTCTATATATATATATATATATATATATATATATATATAAACTTGGCAGTTCCAGAAGATCACATGGTGAAGATGAAGGAAAACGAAAAGATAGACAAATACGTAGACCTTGTCAGAGAATTGAAAAGTTGTGGAATATGAGGGTCAAAGTGATACCAATTGTAGTTGGAACGGTCCCAAAAAGGTTGGGAAAAAGACTGGAGGAATTTGAAATCAGAGGAGGAATTGAGACCATCCAAACAACTGCACTGCTGCAATCGGCTAGAATACTCAGAAGAATCCTGGAGACCTGAGGAGACTTGTCGTCACTCAGAATTCAGCGAAAGACCATCAGTTAACGCTGTGGGAAAAACTCATAATAAATATATTTCTAAATGCTAAATTTTGCGAAAACGAGTGCATTTTAGTGCATTTTAGTTAAAGAGTTCTGATGCCATTTCCTCAAATAATGGTTGGTTGGTTTATTGATTTTAACGGCATATCAACCCGTCCGGGGTTATATCATGCCTAACGGTTAGGGTTTAATACATATTGTGTATTCATATATATATTTTAGTAATTGGTTTTAACAATGTGTTAGCATTATTGGGGATTATATTGTATGGTATTGATTTGTTTCATGTCTATATTCTATGGTATAATTTTATTTCCCTCAAGAAGGAGAAAATATCCTCTATGTTAACATTTTCAAACAGATCTTTCATATTGTTTGCTTTAAAATAATGTTTTCTGATGTGAGTAAAATATCTGCATTCCATCAATAAGTGTTTAACTGTCAGGGGTGTTTGACATGTTTCACATTGTGGTTGTTGTTCTTGTTTGAGTATATAAGAGTGTGTTAGTTTTGTATGACCAATGCACAATCGGGATATAATGACTTGTTCCTTTCTAGACTTCCTTAAAGTTGGTCTGCAGCCTCCCAAAGTCGGTTTGATTAGGAAGAGTTTATTGTGGATACAGTTATTCCAGTGTTTCTGCCATTTTGTATGAAGGAATCTATTAATTTTAGGTTTCAAGTCAGTATATGGTATCTGGAACTTGTCAGGGATTAAATCTAGAGCCGATTTAGCTGCAGAGTCAGCTCTTTCATTCTCCCTCACTCCTATATGGCTTGGTATCCAGCATATAAGAATCTCCTTAGAGTTAGACATTGAGTCTAAT
>CM042182.1:4464324-4471824 GCA_023376005.1 Doryteuthis pealeii | reverse complement strand
AGGTTGTCCTGCTAGGTCGCAATCATCAGGCTGTCAAATTAGATCCCATGGTGTTTATTGAAGATCTTTTCTTAATGTCACATTCACATGGATCATGTCACATGGATCGCAAATAACGTCGGTTGCTTTTGTGGACGCTAATGCGCTTCGTATTTTCAAAAATATTCAATTTTTTCAAAAATGCCAACGAAGTTACCTCCCTTTATTCGTTAATATATATATATATATATTATATATGTATGGGAGAATAAGTGCTTAATCGAAGTCACATATAGCTGTTTCAACTTTATTAAATCTCATTATCGCTGATGAGACTTAATAAAGTTGAAACAGCTGTACGATGTTCTATTTGGGGCACAATATTTGCCGAGTTCGCCTGTCATGATCATTTTCAATAATTATCGAATTTTATACGATATATGCATTGTAATTGCCTTAAAGCAAAAAATATAAATAATAATATACTTTACTCTACAATGCTTCTAAAGCAAATTATCAAATCTCAATATATATATATATATATATATATATATATATATATAAATCTAATGAGTCAGACGAACCTACTATTAGTTTCGCTTAATGCTCTTCAGGGCTAAGATCTGACTCTTTATTATTTGCTCTACTTAGGTATTGAGCACTTTTTACTTATTAGCTTATCTCCCAAGCGGTTGTATGAATATATATATATCTTATATACATATATATACATATAAATTGTTTTTTTGGCCAAATACTGTACCAATAGATTACTTTTTGTTGGTACGACTATCTGGGTTTTTTCTTTTTTCCAAATTTTTTTTTCTTCCCGGTTGATGTTTGGTAGTATATTTTTACAATCAAACTATTTGCTGGTTTTTTTCTCGCCGCGAGGATTTACCAACACGCTTGGTATATTATATATATATATTATATATATATATATATATATATGAAGGAAAAGTGGAAATGTTTCATTAACGAATGATGTTTTTTTACGCCTACGCTGCAGAGTTTCAGGCTCAATAAACATCATTCGTTATTGAAGTGCCCTAACATCAGATATGATGCAGTCTATGCACTTTCCGACCTAGCCTAGAATCCAGCAAAATCGGTCTGTTTCTTGTCATGGCTGTCTAATGCAGTCTGTTCATATCTATCTATCTATCTATCTATCTATCTATCTATCTATTAATCAGATCTAAGATCGGATATACTAACGCAATTGAAAACATGTTGCTATATATCCATACATATTTATATACATCAATATATATTAACACACACACACACACACACACACACACATATATACATATACATACATATATATATTCGTAAATATATATACATGCATATACATATATGTAAACATACAAATAAATAGATGCAAATTTATATACATACATATATATATACATATCTATATACATATATATCTATACACATTTATATACATATATATATATACATACATATATATAGATATTCATAGATATATTTACATATATATACATAACTATAAATACATAACAATACACACACACACACACACATATATATATATATACATATACATACATATAATATATATATATATATAATATATATATATATATATATATATATATATATATATATATATATATAAGTTAAGAGAAAGGAAATGAAATCCGACGGTATGAGTATAGATAAAAGGATATGAAAACAGCACAATATGTTGTTAAAGTGAAAAGATTTTATATCATATTCATAGCTAATATTGAAAAATATTTCGATTTATAAAAAATCATCTTCAGAGCTTGTTTATACTCCGGACTTATCAATAGCGGAGACGAAAATAATATGAATTTAAAACAAAAACATTGATGTTACAAAAAAGTTAGCGGAAGTTTCAGATATAAGCACGTCCGCCAACGCTTTTCTCGGTCAGCGACAGTTATGTATCTCTTATTGTAACAGTTTTTGAAAAAAGAAGACATATTCCAAAATCGATGATAGACAAAGTCGGAGCGTGCATACCACGACTTATCACCGTCGTGGTCTTTGGCAGATCTGACTAAACAAATCTATTTCTAATCTAAACCGGAAGAGGGTCTTCTCCACCGATTTTCACGGTATCCACCGGAAGGATCAGGATGAGGTCAAGCCTTGTCACTCATCCTTCAAGGCCACCGGCTGCAACTTATAACAGCCATTTTGATTTCTACACTACTGTACATAAATATTAGGAATCTAATAATTATGTAACATTCAGATCTTTTAAACACTTCTTAAAAAATGATGTTGCTGATGAGTATTATCATCATAATTATAGACATGCAGAGAAAGAAAAGCAACAAATCAAAATGATGCTCATGTATCTATACGTATCTCAGTTTATGTAAGATTTTATAGTCTAAGCAATTTTTTTAAATTATCTTCATGAATATAAATCAAATCTCCATTATTTTTGCTCAAAAACCAAGCGCTGGTGATATTTAATGTGTATAGATATTTACTTTGTCGTTAGTTGTTTTATTTTCGAAGTTTCCTCCGGACATACAAATACACACAACTGCTCTTTATATATATATATATATATATATATATATATATATATATATATATATACTTATTTATATACATATATATTCAAATAAACAAATACATATATACACATTTATATAAATACATACATATATACATATACACACATATATATATATACATACTTATATTTACATATACATACAAAACTATACATACATAACTATATATATACACACACACACACACACATATATATATATATATATATATATATATATATATATATACCTGTATCAACCTCGATAAATATCAATATTTTATAAACCAAATATATATATATATATATATATTATATATGCAGAGAGAAAGAAAAGCAACAAATCAAAATGATACTCATGTATCTATACGTGTCTCTGTGTATGTAAGATTTTATAGTCTAAGCCACTTTTTTAAAATTATCTTCATTATTTTTGCTCAAAAACCAAGCGCTGGTGATATCTAATGTGTATAGATATTTACTTTGTCGTTAGTTGTTTTATTTTCGAAGTTTCCTCCGGACATACATATACACACAACTGCTCTTTATATATGTATAGATAGATATGAAGTAGACAAATAATCTATTTGAGATGGCGCGGCTATCGCCATCTCAAACAGATTGTTTGTCTACTTCATACTGTCGTGCTGTAAGTCAACCACAAAAGTCAGTTTAAAATAAACGAGAAATCTGGGTAAGCCAGCTTGGTGTAATGATTAGAGTCCCCGCCTGTCAGCCGGACAGGTAGGGTTCGAATCACGCACAAAGCACTGCCCCCCATAACTCTGCTGATGAGGCCTAATAGGCTGAAATGTACATACATAGATTGACTTTCCCTCGATTTGTTTACGCCTTACATTTAAACCGATATACACGCCTAATTTCATTTAACTATAACTAATTGATTTACAAATTAGGTATGACTTCAATTAAACACATAATATATATATATATACACTTATTTATATACATATATATTCAAATAAACAAATACGTATATATACATGTATATAAATACATACATATATACATATACATACATATATATATACATACTTATATTTACATATACATATAAAACTATACATACATAACTATACATACACACATATATATATACACACACATATATATATATATACACACACACACACACACACACACATATATATATATATATATATATATATATATATATATATATATATAAAATCACTACTGCAACGCTCGCTCGAACCACTACCATTCCTACAACCTCCTACTACCAATGGGTATTACCTCCCACTTCTAATTCCTTGCTACTACTCGTTCTCGTTAAAAACGAGACACGAAATTATACCATCGTTTCCTACCTGAGGATGGCAAATTGTATTGCCGAAAGCGCTCGTTTTGAAACCTTTGGGGGACTGTTATACCAGTTACACCCCGACACCAGAAGGATGGCCCGAAAATTGGAACGGATCAACCAAAAACTTGTCCGACAGGAATTGTCTGTATAGTTCAACAAAACTTGTATAAAAGAAAAATGCTGCCAAAATACACTTATTTTAATATATATATATACATACATACATACATACATATATATATATATATATATATATATATATATATATATATATATACCTGTATCAACCTCGATAAATATCAATATTTCTAAACATAATTATAGACTTATATGTATGCATAGAAAAAAAAAGGAAAAAAATAAAAATGATACTCATGTTTCTATGCGTGTCTCTGTGTATGTAAGCTTTTTATAGTCTAAGCCTCTATTGTCTGTTTATAAGCGAAAATCCAAATAATCTCCCTTGAAAAAGATTGCCAAAAGAAAAGCTCTGTCTCAGTTCCGACGACCTCAAAATCGAACGACAACCTATTTAAGCGGAAAATCCTTTTAAAGGTTCTTTGCTAGAATTCGCATTCAACTGCGACCGAAGTTGGAAACCTTTGAAGTCGATTCTGAATAGAATAAAAAATGACAGTCTCTCCACCACAGGATATATCCTTACCTCACCCAACCCTCACCGCTACCACCACAACAGAGCGCCCCCCACAACCTCTAATCTTTGCCCTCCCCCTCTCTCGCCAGTCTATTCCCGCCCCCACTTTGTAAATTTGGGACATAAGTCGGAATTGATTACCGGTCTACCGGTGGGCAGTCATCAGCAAAAAAAAAAAAAAAAAAAAAAAAATTGGATACAGGAGATCCTCTCTTAGAGACAGCACCTCATAGAATAAACATACTAAGTTCCAATTATATAATATATATATATATATATATATATATATATATATAAATAAGTTGTATTGACAGCATTTTCTCTTTTAAACATGTTTGGTTGAACTCGAGTGACAATTCCTGTCGTACGAGTTTCTGTTCAATCTTTTGGTGTCAGGGTGGAACAGGTGTAGTAATCCACCAAAGGTGTCTCTACGAGCGCTTTCGGCATGTTGATCTGCCATCTTCAGGTTGGAAACTGATAGTATGTTTCGTGGTGTCTCGTTTTTAAAGAAAACGAGCAGTAGCATAATAATTGGTAGTGGGAGGTAGTATTAATTGGTGGTGGGAGGTAGTAGGAATTGGTAGTAGTTCGAACGGACGATGCATATACAATAGAATAGATAGATATTAATCAATTTAGATAAGTATATAAATATGAACACACTGATAGATAGATAGATAGATAGATAAGGATCAACTCCTAAATTACCGACTGACCAATCAGGCAACAAGGAAGCTGTAACTTAATACGAATCTAACCTTGTTGCAGGACTACTTCAGAATGCCAGAGTATTTATTAAGCATCATAACATCATAGAAACCAAGCAGCCAATCAGGACTCAAGGAATGGAATCACCCAAATACATGAATGGACTATTCATAGAATAAACATACTAATTTCCAATTACCGTAAGACCAGGCAACAAGGAAGCTGTAACTTAATACGAATCTAACCTTGTTGCAGGACTACTGCAGAATGCTAGAGTATTCATTAAGCATCATAACATCATCGAAACCAAGCAGCCAATCAGGACTCAATGAATGAAATCACCCAAATACATGAATGGACTATTATTGTTTCTCTTGCTTTTAAACCTAGTAGTACAATCTTAAGTTATGGGAATTGCTTACATTGTCAATTATTATAACCTTTTTAATAGTATTTCTTCAAACGAACATAATGAAAAGATTAAAAGAAGGAAAGAAAAAAAAACAGTGATAGAGAGTTAAATCAAGATTATAATACTTTTTTACATATTGAAGTATATGCAATAGCTCTTAAGTAATCATATCAAACGTTATAAAGTGGTCAAACGATGTGTTTGAAATGGCGAAGGCCGACAATTTTTTTTGAGATTATGAGCCTCATCAGCAGAGCTATAGACAGGGCAGTGCTTTGTGCGCGATTCGAACCCTACCTGTCAGGCTGACAGGGGACTATCTAAACACTACACTAGCTGGCTTCCCCAGAATCTCTCGTTTATTTTAAACTGATATGTATATCGCACTTTTTGGGTGACTTATGGCACGACAGTATGAAGTGGTCAAACAATGTGTTTGAAATGGCGAAGGCCGACAATTTGTAGGGAGATTATGTGCTTAATTAAAGTCATACCTAATTTGTTAATTAATTAATCATAATTAAATGAATTAGGCGTGCATATCGGTTTCAAACACATTGTACTGCTCTAAAATTGCCATATGAATCGTAACAAACACTTGTATTATGGTATAAGATCTGCTAATGAACACGAGTTATACTTATGTTCCAGAACAGCTGAATCGTCCAATCAAAACCATCCAAAATTATATTTAATTTATTATTTAAAGACGTTGATAAATTGTCCTACAATTGCCCGCTGGGGGCATGGACTAGCAGACGAGGATTATACAGCTCTCTGCATCAGGGCTGGATAGACTCTGATGATTCTGCAACTCTCTACTTCAAGACAGAATAAACTCTAATACAACTAAGCACGGATCACCGGACAGGGATTAAAACTGATACTACATCTTTCTACTTCAAGAAAGGATCAAACTTTATACCACAAGTTAAACTGCTTTCAACTATGGTCCTAAAATTGCTACACAAATTGTGGCATAGAACCTCACCACTTGATGCCTTTTATCATAGATAAATAAATAACATCATTAAATGTATTAAAGGAATTAAACGAAAATGAAACAATTTGAAATGAAACTTAGTTCTGTCCCCCACGAATAAAATGTTGCGTGTTTCTATTCATTATTACTTGAATAATTATATTGATGGCTGGGTCATGTACGTCGGATAGATAATGGACAAATCCTGAAAGACAGGATACAATTACCAAGTCCAGGATTTGAACTCGGAGCGACGAGTCCATTTCCCATGACTTTAACCATTACATCACACGCTTCCATATGGGTGACCTTTATAGTGCAATATTTAGTTAGATGGTCAATAAGATCCATTACTACTGAATAGCGAGTTCGTTCCTTGCAGGATGCCTCATACATATGGGCTTGTGTCACATTATAACTGTGGCAAACGGGTGGGGTGAATGCCTACCTACTTGCAGTTGAAACAAATGGACTCTTCATCGATTTCGACGCATGAGGGTTAATGCAAAGAACAAACAGCACAAAAATTTCCGCACAGTCGATACGAAAGAATTGTCGCACAAATAATTCCACAAACCCAATCAACGACTGACCTCAGAAATTTCAAATTCCGAGTTCTCTTTCTCCTAGACTGGTTACCTATTGTAGTGTAATTATTAGGGTCTACCGGAATTTGGGAGTAAAAATAAAACTGTATTCGGATTTCTAGAGAAAGAGGGGAAGAAGAAATAAGTGCAGACAAAGGTTACTATTTTGAAGAGTAAACACACAACGGGGTGCAGTAATTTGACCGAGGAATGACCCCGGAAGTGGATGTGAAAGTAAAAACGGAAGTTCCGGGTGT
>CM042182.1:4441824-4459324 GCA_023376005.1 Doryteuthis pealeii | reverse complement strand
CTTTACTTCCTATTTAAACTAAACAGTTAAATTAGGAAAATTTAACAATGAAAGACGGGAGTAAGGGAAAATGATGGAATAGTTTCAAAGTTGTTCTATTTTTCAATCATACCCCTTCTGTTCCAAATCTTTTTATCTACATTCTTATTCAGTTTCATTAGCCTTTCTAATTTAATATGATATTTTATTATATTAAAACTTAAATACTTGCACCCGGAGGGTGCATATATTTGCTAGTATATATAAGCATTGTAAACAATTTACTTTAATAATTGTTTCCAATGCATATATATATATATATATATATATATATATAAATAATGTGGCAATTACAATGCGTATAAAAAATAAAAACAAAAAGATGTTGTTTTTTGTCTTATCGATTTCAAAGAAACTTTATCTTCAGAGACGAAAATCAGAAATGAACGTGGTTAAGTTTTTTTTGCGTGGTGATACTTTTTCTTTTATAATATATATATATATATATATATATATATATATATATATATATATATATAATATACGAAACTTGTTGGTAAATCCTCGCGTTGACAAAAAGGAACAGCAAATAGTTTGATTGTAAAAATATACTACCAAACATCACCCGGGGAGAAAATTTTATTTTGAAAATAGAAAAGACCAAGATAATCGTACCAACCAAAAATAATATATTGGTACAATATTTGACCAAAAGAAAAAAAAACAATTTATATGTATATATATAAGATATATATTCATACAAAACCGCCAGGAAACTAAAGCTAATAAGTAAAAAGTGCTCAATACCTACGTAAGGCAAATAATAAAGATAAATCTAATGAGTCAGATAAACCTACTAAAAGTTTCGCTTAGTGCTCTTCAGGGCTAAGATCTTAGCTAAGATATATATATATATATATATATGAAGGTAGGATGGATGGGTTAAGGATCCGACGATATGATGTAGATAGAAGGAAAGTGGTCAAGAAATGAACAACTCAAAACAAGTCACAGGATGAAATAATTTCGTCCGAATTTACGCGGACGTCTTCAGTCAGAGTAACTTTATTAAACGTATGCTTTGCTTTAATAAAGTTACTCTGACTGAAGACGTCCGCATGAATTCGGCCGAAATTATTTCATCCTGTGACTTGTTTTGAGTTGTTCATTTCTTGACCACTTTCCTTCTATCTACATCATATATATATGCATTAGAAACAATTTACTATAGAAATGCATTGGAAATCATTCACTCTAAAAATTTATAGGAAGCAATAGACTTATATATATTAAAATAATTTACTCTAGAAACGAATTGGACGTTATTCTTATAGAATTACAAAAAAAACCTTTGTTACATAAAGTGACATGGTACCACATGATCCCGTTTCTACTGTAAGGAAATAAAAATCCCAAATACGATAAATCTCTTGTTTATCTTATTTGAGGAAATTGAATGTGCGGAGTTGATGTTGCAGGTTTTTCATCTGGCAAAACGTAATTCAATTAAACGCTCTGCTTTAAGAGAAGAAGAAATTATGAGGAAAAGGTGGAATGGTTTTTGGAAAAAGTCTGGGATTTCTATGGGATTACGGATGTTCAGGATTTATGGTGCGTAATGAGACTATATCGAATATGATTTCGAAATCGGAAATTATTTAATATCTTGATTAAGAAAAAGGGTCATGGTTGCTGATCATGAATCTAATTATCAAATATCAATATATCTTACTTTGGTTATACCAATCTATGTATGACCAGTAAATTCATATCTATCTATCTATCTATCTATCTATCTTCTTTTTTCTTTCTTTCTCTCTCTCTCTCTCTTTCTCTCTCTCACACACACACACACACACACACACACACACACACACACACACACTCTCTCTCTATCTATCTATCTATATATATATATATATATATATATATATATATATATATATAAATATATATTCAGATAGATAGATAGAGAGAGAGAGAGAGAGAGAGAGAGAGAGAGAGAGAGAAATTTATCTATTTATCTATCTTTCTTTTTATTTATCTCTCTTTCTCTCTCTCTCTCTCTCTCTCTCTATATATATATATATATATATATATATATATATATATATATATATCTTTCTTTATTTCTCTCTATCTATCGGATTATTTATACCTATCTATCTATCTATCAATCTATCTCAGTCTGATCATATCTATCTAATTCTCTATTTCTCTATCTATCTCAGTATGTTCATATCTATCTACATGTATCTCTTTCTATCTTTCTCTCTATTTCTCTCTCTCTCCAACTACAATTGATATCACTTTCACTTTCACTTTCATTTCATATTTGTCTATTTGTCTCTTTTTTCATTTTCCTTTAGCTTCACCCTGTGATTGCTGGAACTGCAAAATCCACCAGTTGACAAGTTCTTTCTTTTTTGTTTATCAACTCTAGATCTAGTCTTCTTGCTGGGATAAGGTGATCCGTTTTTATCTCAAAGTCCCAGAGAATTTTGTGCGTTTCGTTCTCAAGAACAGATTCTGGTTTATGCATATACCATTTTGTTGTGTGGTCAAAATTTAATTTCTTGCATAATTCCCAGTGGATCACCTTCCCAACCCAGTCGTGTCTAGTTTTGTATTCTCGTTATTATTATTACTAGCAAATATATGCACCCCCCGGGTGCAAGTATTTAAGTTTTGATATAATATCATATTAAATTAGAAAGGCTAATGAAACTGACTAAGAATGCAGATAAAAAGATCTGCAACAGAGGGGGTATATTCGAAAAATAGAACAACTTTGAAACTAACTATTCCATCATTTTCCATTACTCCCCTCTTTCATTGGTAAATTTTCCTAAGTTAACTATTTAGTTAAAATAGGAAGTAAAGGATACTATTACAGTTATTTCTTCTTGTAAATAAGTAAAGTCGTCGGGGTGGCCTAAAGTCGGTATCAGCCAGTCAGCGAGGGAGTCTATCCCCTTTTCAATAGCGCTAGACCAAGGAGATTGTTTTTAGCATCTGAGGTGGAGCGCCACACCTACCATCAGCTCCTTACTTTACCGCACAGATCCCTGTGCTACTCATACGCTGAGTTGGCGGGGACCGGTATCGAACTAGGAACCTTGTGGTTTCTAGCCGAACGCTCTACCGACTGAGCTAACCCGGCCCCAAATTTCTTTTAAGATTTATCCACGAGATTTTTGTTTATATTTCTTAAGATAAAACCAAACAATTAGAAATCAATAATACAAGCACATTTTTATTAAAATAAAATTTTAAATATCAATATGCAAATTAGCCTTCTCGTTCAAACTGTAAATCGCTATTTTGTTGTATATATAAATACAATTGCATGTTATTAGTACGTAGATATGGTCAACAGTATTGATAATGTAAAACAATTTTTATTAATAACTGAAGGTTTAAAAGAATGAAAACGTAAATAATTAAGGGAATTGTGACTTGAGTAGTAATATAGTTTCGGTTACAGACAGAAAGACATACAATCTCCATTATAATAAGATTATTATAACAGTGATTATTTCATTGTTGAATAAAGCAGTAATTTACTGACAGTGCTCTAGAGACGTGATCGAAATTAAACGACCCACCATGAAACAGTAATTGCAAAAGGAAGAAATAAATCTATTATATTGAAACATTAAAAAAACGAAGAAGTAAAAGGAAATGAAGACGATTACGACAACTTTGAAAAAACTTGATAAATTTAATTTAGAGAAGGCCTTCTCGTTTATTAGTCGAGTTAACCATTTTGGGTCCATAATTTTTTTCTATGAATCTCATTTATATTCGTATTTAGTTATTTTGGGGGTGAGTGGAGGCTTTGTTAAATTTTCTTGTCAAGCAGACATTCAATTATAGATAAATTGACATAGTTATCTAACTTTCTATATCAATTTATATCTATCTATCTATCTATCTATCTATCTAATTTTCTTCATAACAATTTAAAGATCTCTTCGTGTTTATATCTATCTATATATCTCATTCTGTTCATATTAATATATCTATTCTTTCCATATCTATCTATCTATCTATTTATTCTGACTGAAAACTATTTTATAACCATATATATATATATATATATATATATATATATATATGTGTGTGTGTGTGTGTGTGTGTGTGTGTGTGTGTGTGTGTGTGTGTGTGAATATGATATATTGAAAAAAACTAAGGATGTTTACAAATGCATGGGCTCATCAGGAGAGAATGTGCAAACCGTTTCGGGGCCTTCCTCTCGACGGTTTAAAAAGCAACACCGGTTTACACATTCTCTCCTGGTGAGCCCATGCATTTGTAAACATCCTTAGTTTTTTTCAATATATCATATTCACACTGTCGGATTAATTTCCATTTTATTTTCATGTATATATATATATATATATATATATATATATATATATATATATATATATATATATATATCATATACGGTACATAGCAAAAGAATGTACCGTTCATAGCAAAAGACACATACATATAATTGTCTACAATCAACCAACATCTTGATTTACACAGTGGAGTTAACCCTGAAGATTCCCAACATGGTGAAACTCGAGTAGGTTATCACTTGGACCTATATTAAATAAATTTGCTCTACTAACGTATTGAGCACTTTTTTATTTGTTATATCACTGCCTTACATTTATGAACTTCACATCAACCACCGTGATCATATTCACCGGTAAGTCATCTTTTCCATATATATATATATATATATATGTATATATAATTTGATAAAAAAAAGCAAATGAACAGACACACAAACATAAACGAGCATACACACTCTTACACACACACAAACACCCAGATAAACAAGCACCCTCCCACACGCAGAATTTAGAAGACATGAGACAGAACAAATGAACAGCCACTAGCAACAACTTCAGTTCTAGTAATCTTCTGTAGAAGGGATTTTTATCCCGAAATATTAAGAATTGAGAATAAATCACAGGTTAACAAACAACACCACAGTTACCTTCTTTTTTCTTTACACTTGCATTGTGATAGTCTTCAAAACCAACCAACAAACCAATATATATATATATATATATATATATATATATATATATATAGTGTGTGTGTGTGTGAGATTGTCACTGTTTCAGCTTTTACTGGAACGGTGTATCAAAATGCAGTATTATAGGAAGAGTACTCAATATAAAAATAGAGCTGTCATATAATATAATAAAATAAATACATAAAGGTTTTACATATCTATTTATTTGATGACAAAGGAATAGTCACAACCGTTCGGTTTCATGCATGCGTAAGAGCAAACAATCTTCAGGCATTTGAAACAACGTCACCTGAAGATTGTTAAATGGATAATACATACATTGGATTCACCTCAACCACATTGTCAAGGCGTCTAACCCTCCATTTAACAGACAATAGCCCTATTTCACAACACCTAAAATTACATTCATGCCCTCACTCTAATTACCGAAATATTCTAACGGAAAATACACACATTCTGCACAAAGAAAAAAATAAACAAAAACTCCAAATACTAGAAGCTTTATACATAAAACAATACAAACCATCCTTAAACAAAATTCATTTCCAATACAGTACACACATTCTAAAATGCCTATAACACCTTTCTCACCAATTCTTCTCCTTCCAGCCTCCACATTAATATAATTTAAAAAAAATGAAATAAAACAAAAAAATAATAAACTGGAATACATCACCCCTGATGATGGCACTTCGAAGTGCCGAATGTACTCGGGAATTGAACTTTGGTGGACTTATCCACCAATTCCACCCAAACATTAAAAAGTTGGCCGGAAAATTAGAAAAGATCAAAAATAAAATTATTAAACAGGAGATGTGACTTTTGTTTAATTCTACATGTATAAATGAAAGAATGCTGCCCAAATACACACACACACACACACACACACCACACACACAATATATATATATATATATATATATATATATATATGACAGTATATATTCCACGCATCCTCATCATCTGCCTAAATATCATAAAAACTTCGTCATTCATTCGATGGAACACCTGCACCTCTTCCAACTGACATGTCATTTAGATTTTATTTCTTATTTCATGACTTCAGGTAAAAGAAAGGTTAGCAGCTGTCTATCGATCAATCTCTCTCTCTCTCTCTCTATATATAATATATATTATATATTATATATACTCTATCTATCTATCTATATCTATATCTATATCTATATCTATATATATATATATATATATATATATCTGAGTATATTATATCTATCTATCTATCTATCTATCTATATTTATATCTATCTATCTATCTATCTATCTATATTTATATCTATCTATCTATCTATCTATCTCAGTCTGTTCATATCTATCTATCTATCTATCTATCTATCTCAGTCTGTTCATATCTATCTATCTATCTATCTATCTATCTATCTATTTATCTCTCTCTCTCTCTCTCTCTTCTCTCTCTCTCTCTATATATATATATATATATATAATATATATATATATATTATCTGAGTATATTTATATCTATCTATCTATCTATCTATATATATATCTGAATATATTTATATCTATCTATCTATCTATCTATCTATATATATATCTGAATATATTTATATCTATCTATCTATCTATCTATCTATCTATCTGAGTATCTATCTATCTATATCTATCTATCTATCTATCTATCTATCTATCTATCTATCTATCTCAGTCTGTCATATCTATCTATCTATCTATCTATCTATCTCAGTCTGTTCATATCTATCTATCTATCTATCTATCTATCTATCTATCTATCTATCTATCTATCTCAGTCTGTTCATATCTATCTATCTATCTATCTATCTATCTATCTATCTATTTCTCTATTTATCTCAGTACGTTCATATCTATCTTTATCTACCTCAGTCTATTCATATCTATCTATCTATCTATCTATCTATCTATCTATCTATCTATTTCAGTTTGTTCATATCTATCTATCTATCTATCTATCTATCTATCTATCTAAGTATGTTCATATCTATCTCTTTATATCTCAGTATATTCATATCTATCTATCTATCTATCTATCTATTCATAACACACACACATACACACGCACATATATATTTATATGGGAGTAATAAGAGGAAATCAATCTGACAGCATGTGGAGAAAGGTAGACAAACATAGAATATTCTATTGGGTGGATGTTTATTATATGTAGTGATGTCCCTTGTTATTTTGATTGGTGCTATTCTCAGAATTCCGTCCCGGCCTCTTATTTAAAAAAAAACGCTAGGCGGTGATAGCTGAAAAAACAACAGCCTCCCTAAATAAAATAAAAATACCGAAAAAAATGTTATATATTTTATTTATAATGGATTGTCGAAAAAAATAAAAAATAAAATGTAAATACCGAAGAACAAAGATATTTTTTAGCGGATTGAAGGCGTTTTTATCAACAAATTATCTTATTTTAGTGTTTGAAGGCGTTAAAAGTAAGCCATAGTTTTATTGACAAGTAAATGTAAATATTTAGCCCCCTCCCTTAAAATATTTTAAAGAGGGGGGGTAAAATATTTACATTTATTGTCGGAAAAAGACTGAAGGGCGTAAAATATCACATGAACTTTTCGGGAAAAAAGCCTTAAGCGCTTCAGCAGGCACCGCTTCAGTTAGCGACGGGAGGGTTGTTTTTTCAGCTATCACCGCCTAGCGTTTTTAAGACAGGGGGCCGGGACGGAATTCTGTTAATAGCACCTTTTGATTCGTGTACCTGTATATCATTCCTCATAGTCTGTACACAGCTATTCCCACAAGAGAATGACTCGTCAATAATATCTATTCGTCAAGAAATACCCGAAACTATGTCACCTCCAACAGCACAATTCCCTTAGTTATTTACGTTATATTCTCAATGGCTACTAAATAACCATTATTTGATCTTAATTAACATCTGATTTATAAAATATCTATATTAAATTCTAGCAGAGACAACACACACACACACACACACACACACACACACACACACACACACATACACACATATATATATATATATATATATATATTATATATTATATATGTCTGTGTCTGTGTGTGTATTTGGGCAGCATTCTTTCATTTATACATGTAGAATTAAACAAAAGACACATCTCCTGTTTAACAATTTTATTAAGGATCTTTTCGAGTTTTCTGTCCAACTTTTTAATATTTGGGTGGAATTCGTGGATAAGTCCACCAAAGTTCAAGTCCCGAGTACTTTCGGCACTTTGGTTGATTCATCCACGAATTCCACCCAAATATTAAAAAGTTGGCCAGAAAACTCGAAAAGATCAAAAATAAAATTGTTAAACAGGAGATGTGTCTTTTATTTAATTCTACAAACACACACACACAAACACACACACACACACACACACACATATATATATATTAGCGTGTGTGTGTATGAACACACACAAACATCCCTTGTAAGTGAATAGACACTAATAGACAAATACACAAGACATTAAATATACACGTGTACAAGCTTTGTGTAATTTTTTGTATTACATACAAATGCAATGTATAACATAAAAATACATCTAAAAATTAATTACAAGGACAGGTACTTGTAAAACCATATAAAAATCCAGATATTTGTAAAATCCTATAAAAATACAGCAAATATGTACCTTTTCCTGTATGTATTTATATTGGTTTCTGTTAGTAAAGTTTTGCTACAAAAAATGAAATAAAAAAAAAGTTTGTTCAATAAAAAAAAGCCTAAGTTATTTCTTTCTTTAGAATCCTGCAATATGGAGTATAATTAAGAAATAAAAAGTATTATCTGCGTTATTCGGACTATTGTCCTCATCTTCATTCTTATCTGTACATTGTTTCGAAAACAATGAAGATGAGGACAATAGTCCAAATAACGCAGATAATACTAATCATCAAGCCTCATCTCAAACATTCAGAGAAATAAGAAAGAAAGGTTTGCATAGTATATGGTGTGACTAATTTTGTGGTGTACATGTTTGTGTAGAAAAGTTGTTGTTATTTTTGTCTGTTATCTATGTGTGTGTTTGGTTAAATTCCGCTTAGTTGTGTGTTCTGGTGTGTTTGTGTGTGTATTTTAATGTGTTCCTATGTACGGGAATTGTGACTTGAGTAGTAATTTAGTTTCGGTTACAGAGAGGCAGACACAGAAGCTCTATTATAATAAGATTATATCATTTATCTTGGTAAAAGGAATAATGAAAACATTTGAGTCAATGTAGACTTTTTTGACATTTTAAAAACCTGGCGCATATTAGTCTTCCTTCATTTTAGTTTGCATTATTCAATTATTTAAGAGGATTTGTCTCCGAACAACTAAATAGGAAAACATTGAACTTAGAAAATTGGTTTGTTGATGGGATCAAGAAATGTCAGAAAAATATAGTTGACTTCTTTGGTGGGGGAAGGGGGTGCTGGGTGCAGCAAAAAAAGCAAACAGAGAGAGAGAGAGAGAGAGAGAGAGAGAGAGAGAGAGAGAGAGAGAGAGCGAGAAGAAGGGAGAGTATGTGTGAATAAAGAGAGAGAGAGAGGGGGAGAGAGTAGAGAGTATGTGTTGTGTGAGAGAGAAAGAAAGAAATGGAGGAGACCATGTGTGTGCGTCTGTGTGTGTGTGTGTGTGTGTGTGTGTGAGAGAGAGAGCGAGAAAAGAGAGAGAGAGGGGGGAGAGTATGTGTGAAATAAAGAGAGCGAGAGAGAGAGAGAGAGAGAGTAGGGAGTATGTGTTTGTGTGAGAGAGAAAGAAAGAAGAAATGGAGGAGACCATGTATGTGTGGATATGTGTGTGTGTCTGTATGAGTGTGTGTGTGTGTGTGAGAGAGAGAGAGAGAGAGAGAGAGAGAGAGAGAGAGAGAGAGAGAGAGAGTCAATATAATTAACAAAGTTGATTCGTAGAGTATGAAAAGTAAAAGATAAAAATGCTTTATGTATTGAGATAGATACGGAGAAGCTGACATAGATATAAAAACTAATGTATATTATATATATATATATATATAATATATATATATATATATATATATATATATATATATTTCGCGTATACTTCATGTATTTGATGTCAATGTTATTAACTATACTGTCGTTTTTAAGCATGACAGAACGGCACAACTAATAATTTGAATGGATCACTACTAAGTAAAATCTGTTGACATATCTAGTATTTATCCCTTTAACACACACCACACACACACACACACACACAGACACACACACACACACACACACATATATATATATATGAGAGTAAGTAAACAAACAATGTGTTTATTTGATATGGCTTTTAGCCGACAATTTTTGGAGGATATGTGCTTAATTGAAGTCATACTTAATTTTGAAAATTAATTAGTTAATAATTAATGAATTTAGGCGGGCATATATGTTCAAATGTAAGGCTGAACAAATCGAGAAAATGTCAATCCCTGAATGTACATTTCGACCTTGCTGATGAGACCTGATAGGTCGAAATATACATTCAGGGATTGATATTTTCTCGATTTGTTGAGCCTTACATTTGAACATATATGCCGGCCTAAATTCATTAATCATTAACTAATTCATTTAAAAAATTAGGTATGACTTCAATTAAGCACATATCCTCCAATATTATATATATATATATATATATATATATATATATATATATATATATATATATTATTCCTTTTGCTGCTGCTTTGATCAAATTTATCTCCAAGAAGGCCACCCACCTCCGCCCCTAACCTGTTTCTTTTACAATATATCTCTCTACTTTCTCCCTGCTCACTATCTCTATCTCTCTTCCCTTCTGATTTCCTTCTCTTCCTCTCCAATGATTCCTGCTTGGGCTGATAACAACGAGGACAATGGTCAGAATAAATTCAAATAATACAAAAAAGATACAATATTATTTCTGAAATTAAATTTCCAATTCCTCGTTCCCCAATGATACTTGCATTAGAAAATTAAGGTCTTTAAAGGGTTTATTTACTTGTAAGCGAAGATTAGTAAATAACTATATCCAAAATATATCAACAATCAGCCGAAATGTGCTAATAACAATGAGGACAATAGTCCGAATAAATACAAATAATACAAAAAATCCCCAATGATACTTGCATTGGAAAATTAAGGTATTTAAAGTATTTATTTACTTATAAGCAAAGATTAGTAAATAACTATATCCAAAATATATCAACAATCAGCCGAAATGTTGTGCTAATAACAATGAGGACAATAGTCCGAATAAATCCAAATAATACAAACAATCCCCAATGACACTTGCATTGGAAAATTAAGGTCTTAAAAGGGTTTATTTACTTATAAGCGAAGATTAGTAAATAACTATATCCAACATATATCAGCAATCAGCCGAAATGTTGTGCTAATAACATTGAGGACAATAGTCCGAATAAATACAAAAAATTCCCAATGATACTTGCATTGGAAAATTAAGGTCTTAAAAGGGTTTATTTACTTATAAGCGAAGATTAGTAAATAACTATATCCAAAATATATCAACAATCATTCGAAATGTTGTGCTAATAACAATGAGGACAATAGTCCGAATAAATACAAATAATACAAAAAATCCCCAATGATACTTGCATTGGAAAATTAAGGGTTTGGCTTCGGATTACTCTTATTGTGCGTTTAACCTGAACTATAGATTTTACTGTTTCGTACTTTGCCTTCTTCTTGTCTCGTCCGAGTTGAATACGGACACGTTCGCCTATAGACAGAAAGGGTTGCAAATATTTGCTGGCCAAAGAAGAAAAAAAATCAAGACAGACTGATTTGACAGAGAAATGAAGAAATTTAAGCCTCGACATTTGACCTCGTGCATACATCAACACATATTTGTTTTGGATCGTCGAGTCTTGATGGAGGAGGGGGGTGCGGCGGAAATGGTGTACCCGGAAGTGGGTGTTCTGTGGTGGTGGTGGTGGTGGGGGTAGAATGGTCTACCCGGATGGCGGGGGTGGGTGTTGTTCTCGGCATTCGGTGTATTCCAGAACTGTTCACTTGCAGAAGAAAAATTGCCTTTTTGGGGCAAAAACTAGTGCGTTTCTCTTCCTTTTTGTACCGAATTCTTTGATCTGTAACGTTTTAGTTTTTGGGTGATGGTAGAGGGGGGGTGGGGATTGTTGCGGGGGTGGGGAATGTTGGGGTCGGGTGGGTGAGTTCTTGGGGTGGGGTGGGTCGGTAATGTTTTATTTTGTGCAAGTTTGGCTATGGGGGTCGAGTGAATATATTCTGTCATTTACTTTCTTTCTTATATATTTTCAAACTCTTCGTACTTTATTCTTTCTTTCTTCTTCTTTCTTTCTTTCTTTTCTTTCTTTCTAACTTCCTCTCTCTCTTCTCTCTCTCTCTCTCTCTCTCTCAGTTAACCATAACCCTTCTTTCTTTCTTTCTTTCTTCTTTCTTTCTAACTATCTCTCTCTTCCTGTCAGTCTGTCTGTCTGTCTCTCTCAGTTAATCATAATCCTTCTTTCTTTCTTTCTTTCCTTCTCTCTCTCTTTCTCTCTCTCTCTCTCTCAGTTCACCATAACCCTTCTTCTTTCTTTCTTTCTAACTATCTCTCTTCCTGTCTGTCTGTCTGTCTGTCTCTCTCAGTTAATCATAATCCTTCTTTCTTTCTTCTTTCTTTCTTCTCTCTCTCTCTCTTCTCTTCTCTCTCTCTCTCCTCTCTCTCAGTTAACCATAACCCTTCCTTCTTTCTTTCTTTCGTTCTCTCTCCTTCTCTCTCTCTCTCTCTCTCACACACACTCTCTCAGTTAACCATAATCCTTCTTTTTTTCTTTTTCTTTCTAACTACCTCTCTTTCCTGTCTCTCTCTCTCTCTCTCTCAGTTAACCATAATCCTTCTTTCTTTCTTTCTTTCTTTCTTTCTCTCTCTCTCTTTCTCTCTCTCTCTCCCAGTTAACCATAACCCTTCTTTCTTTTCTTCTTTCTTTCTTTCTTTCTATATCTCCCCCCTCTCTCTCTCTCAGTTAACCATAATCATTTTTCTTTCTTTCTCTCTTTCTATCTATCTCCCCCTATCTCTCTCTCTCTCTCTCCTCACTCTCTCGGAACCATAACCCTTCTTTCTCTTTCTTTCTTCTTTCTTTCTTCTTTTCTTCAATCTCTCTCTAATTATCTATTTCTTCCTTCCTTTCTTTCTTTCATTTTTTCTTTCTTTCTTTCTCTATTTGCATTTCATTTACTTTCTTTCTTCATTTTTTATCTTTCGTTCTATCTATCTTTCTTTTTTATGCGTTTTTCTTCTTTCCTTCTCATGTAATATATTTCTTTCTTTCTTTCTTCCCATCTTTCTTTCCTTCTTTCTGTCTTCCCTTCTTTGTTTCTTTCTTTGTTTCTTTCCATTTTTCTTTGTTTCTTTCCTTCTTTGTTTGTTTCTTTGTTTCTTTCTTCCCTTCTTTCTTTCCTTTTTTCTTTCTTTCTTTTTTCTTTCCTTCTATCTTTACTTACTTCTTTTTTTCTTTCTTTCTTTCCCTCTTTTCTTCTTTCTTTATTTCCTTTTTCTCTTTCACCTGCCAGTCCTTTAAATGCCAAAAATGACCGTCTAAAATCAAATAAAAATCAGTTTTAACCTTCAACAAACATCCGACCCTGACGAGTGTGACACGTTCCTTTGATTCAGAAAGCTCACCTTACCATAAGTCGTACCGTATGCAAACTGTACACTAGTTCTTTATATACTTATTTTGCACTTCCTGTGAAAATCATTCAAAGGAAGATCAAACCCTGACTCAAAGATTTTTAAAAAGGAAATCGATTTTCGTTGCAATTGAAGATCTTTTCAGTCCAGAGTTTACGATTTCGAAGAAAATCTGTGGGCAAAAAGCAAAAGAAAATGTGATGATTTTACTTTCTATATTGAAAAGGCCGGTAGAGTGTCCGCCTGGCAGCCACAAGGTTCCTGGCCCAATACCATCCCTCGCAAACTGGGAACCTTCACTTAAAAATTTGTAACACTATTGTCCTCATCTTTATTGTTATCTACACTATTTCTCTGAATTTTTGAGATGAGGCTTGATAATTTGTATTATTTGTATTATTCTGACTATTGTCCTCATCTTTATTGTTATCTACACTATTTCTCTGATTTTTTTAGATGCGGCTTGATAATTTGTATTATTTGGATTATTCGGACTATTGTCCTCATCTTTATTGTTATGTACACTATTTCTCTGAATTTTTTTAGATGAGGCTTGATAATTAGTATTATTTGGATTATTTTGGACTATTGTCCTTATCTTTATTGTTATCTACACTATTTCTCTGAACTTTTTAGATGAGGCTTGATAATTTGTATTATTTGGATTATTCGGATTATTGTTCCCATCTTTATAGTTATATGTACAACGTTCCCGAGTTCGAGAAAACTCCGGAATCCGACAAGAAATACCTGAAGAAGACGTTGTTCAGATAATAATAAAGATGAGGACAATAGTCCGAATAATCCAAATAATGCATAAAGAAAAATATCTTAAAAACGAATGAAATAGATAATGACTTTAAAATATTTTCGGGCAATATAGAAAAAAAAGAAAAAAGAAAGACGGAATGAATGAAAAGAGTTTTTAAGAAAGAAAGACAGAAAGAAGGAAAGAAAGAAAGAAAGAAAGAAAAAATGAATGGAAGAAAGAAATTTGAACGATGGAAAGAGTGAAAGAATAAGAAATAAAGACGTAATGAATTGATAAAAATACAGTTTAGTTCGGTTTCTTTCATGGCACATCAACACCATTATGGGTATTTCAGATTTAAATTTTATTCATTTGTTAAATAGCCGAACCAGGAGACTGGAACGAAAGTCCGCGAAGAGTCCCAAAACTTACAACGTAAACAACAAAGGGAATATGGACGTCGATGGTGACGTAGTTGAAGTTATAGACAGACAGATCAATAATCTCCATTATCATAAGAATAGATGATTTGTTTTTTGTTTTTGACTTGTAATATTAATCTTCCATAAACAATTCAATATTATTTTTTTAAATTTTTCGTCGACAAAGGACAATATAAAAACTAGGGTGAACGCAATCACGTTAAGAGATGAGACTATTGACCTGGAGCGAAGACAGAAAAACGGAGACAGGAGTGAAAAAATGATAATGTGATTGAAAATGGTCACAGAGGTTCTCATCTTTCTTTCTTTCTTTCTTTCTTTCTTTCTTTTCTATCTCCTTTTTCTTTCTTTCTTTCTTTCTTAGGGTCGTAGGAAGTGGACTCGTCGACCAGAGTACAATTCTTGGACGAAGCTATTTGCATTTCACCTGGCTCTAATACCTTTGGGAAAGGTATGAATCCAATTCTCACACCAGTTCTGGGTAAATAGCAGGGCAGACTGGGCTCTTTAACCATGGATAGGTAATCAGACTAAGAGAAGGAAAACTCTGAATTCAAACCTGTTAAACTCCGCTCAAGAAATTGACCTTGTGTCAAATCCTGCTCGTGCGGAGGGGTTGGTAAATACAGGGTGGCCAAGAAGTCACTTATTAGCGCTATGATAAATGCAAAGATCATCGTCCAAAATTTGAGCACGTGTCGACGTGTCTATTTCTTATATTACACCCATGACCTTATGGCAAACTATGTATATTGTGTAATGGATTTCCTATCTTACGTAATTCTATACTAAAAAAAATATATGATATCTGTTCCCTCAGTGACTTCTTGGCCACCCTGTATATATATAGAGAGAGATAGACTAGAAGCGGCTACCCAGCATCGTCTACGTAAAGGCGAAAAATTTGCGTATTGATTTGTTTAGCTTTAAAATTTACAAATGGTAGATATTTCAGAGTAGAGTTTTAATTCTGTTTCTATGAAAATGCATTGGAAATGATTTTTACTATAAAAATGCATTGGAAATGATTTTTACTATTGGAAATGATTTTTACAATAAAAATGCATTGGAAATGATTTTTACTATGAAAATGCATTGGTAATGATTTTTACTATGAACATGCATTGGAAATGATTTTTACAATAAAAATGCATTGGAAATGATTTTTATCATAAAAATGCATTGGAAATGATTTTTACCATAAAAATGCATTGGAAAATGATTTTTACTATGAAAATGCATTGGAAATGATTTTTACCATAAAAATGCATGGAAATGATTTTACTATGAAAATGCATGAAATGATTTTTACACATGCATTGGAAATGATTTTTACTATGAACATGCATTGAAATGATTTTTACTATAAAAATGCATTGAAATGATTTTATCATAAAAATGCATTTGGAAATGATTTTTACCATAAAAATGCATTGGAAATGATTTTTACCATTGGAATGATTTTACCATAAAATGCATTGGAAATGATTTTTACTATGAAAATGCATTGGAAATGATTTTTACTATGAAAATGCATTGGAAATGATTTTTACTATGAACATGCATTGGAAATGATTTTTACTATAAAATGGCATTGGAAATGATTTTTTTTAATGAAAATGCATTGGACAATGACTTTTACTATAAAAATGCATTGGACAATGACTTTTACTATGAAAATGCATTGGAAATGATTTTTACTTTAAAATGGATTGGACAATGATTCTTACTATAAAAAAACATTGGAAATGATTTTTCCAATAAAAATGCATTGAAAATGATTTTTACTATAAAATGCATTGAACATGATTTTTTACAATAAAAATGCATGGGACAATGATTTTTACTATAAAAATGCGTTGGTCAATTATTTTTACTATAAAAACGCATTGAAAATAGATAGATGGATAGATGGTGTAATACGCCTTAAAGGTATGGCCAACGGATTATCAGATGCACAGATCAAAATGAACTGCAATCTTGGATCAATTCTTGGATTGTCTTCATTAATTTTGGTAGAAGCAAACAATCAACTGTAAAAGACAAGGAAGATTTTTCTTTGCAGGGGGTATGGGAGGGGTTAAAATGAACCAAACTTGATCCCGGCCTTCGGGTTTTGGCCTAAGAAAGGGAAGCGATTTTGATTTTCGCCAGCGTCGTTTTGGGCCAAAGCGATGGCGTGCAGTTTTTGGCGCTTTTTCTGAATCGACAGTGATTGGACATTTCCCTGGATTTCCAGAGATTATTCAACTGAACCGAGTGTTTCGTGCGCCAAGTCGACTCTGTCGCAGCAAGAGTAATTGTCCCTCATTCTATATCCCACAATGCCACTTCCGCTTGAGTCGTGGTCGCTAAACTGTCCCTCACCAAAATTCTTAGAGGCGTTTTCATTCACAGCGTTCTCTGTAGACATTATTGCTAGTTCTTTTTTTGTTTGTTTGTTTGTTTTTGTTTTTTTTAATTCTATTGTTATACCCTCTTTCTTTCTTTCTTTCTTTCTTTCTTTCTTTCTTTCTTTCTTTCTTTCTTTTTTCTCCTTTTCTTTCTTTGCACCTGTTTTTTAAAAAAATCTTTTCCTATATATCTTTTTTTTTATCTGTAAACAAACTTTTGTTCTTTTCTTTACTTCATTCTTTCTC
>CM042182.1:4416824-4439324 GCA_023376005.1 Doryteuthis pealeii | reverse complement strand
TCTGTTAATATATATCTATCTATTTATGTATTTCAGTCTGTTCATATCTATCTTTCTTTTTAGTCTGTTCATATCTATCTATCTATCTATCTATCTATCTATCTATCTATCTCAGTATGTTAATATCTATCTATCTATCTATCTATCTATCTCAGTAGGTTAATATCTATCTATTTATCTGTCTGTTTGTCTGTCTATCTATTTCAGTCTGTTCCTCTCTATCTATCTATCTATCTATCTATCTATCTATCTATCTATCTTTTTAGTCTGTTAATATATATCTATCTATTTATGTATTTCCGTCTGTTCATATCTATCTTTCTTTTTAGTCTGTTCATATCTATCTATCTATATATCTATCTATCTATCTCAGTATGTTAATCTATCTATCTATCTATCTATCTATCTATCTATCTATCTATCTATTATCTATATCTATCTATCTTCTATCTATCTATCTATCTATCTATCTCAGTATGTTAATATCTATATATCTATCTATCTCATCTATCTATCTATCTATCTATCTCAGTAGGTTAATATCTATCTATTTATCTGTCTGTTTGTCTGTCTATCTATTTCAGTCTGTTCCTCTCTATCTATCTATCTATCTATCTATCTATCTTTTAGTCTGTTAATATATATCTATCTATTTATGTATTTCAGTCTGTTCATATCTATCTTTCTTTTTAGTCTGTTCATATCTATCTATCTATCTATCTATCTATCTATCTATCTATCTATCTATTCAGTATGTTAATATATCTATCTTCTATCTATCTATCTATCTATCTATCTATATATCTATCTATCTCAGTATGTTAATATCTATCTATCTATCTATCTATCTATCTATATATCTATCTATATATCAATCTATCTCAGTATGTTAATATCTATCTATCTATCTATCTATCTATCTATCTCAGTAGGTTAATATCTATCTGTTACGTAGCCGTTCGTCACGGTATCAAATAGATATATATTATGTGAAAATAAAATGGAAATTAATCCGACAGTATGAATAAGATATAATGAAAAACATACGATGTTTACAACTGAAATAGGCTCATCAGAAGAGATGGGCCGAGTGTTGCTTTTTAAAACCGTCAAGAGAATTGGCCCCGAAACGGTTTGCACACTTTCTCTTCTTATGAGCCGATTTCAGTTGTAAACATCGTATGTTTTTTCATTATATCTTATTCATATATATTATATACTTTCTTACTGCTTCTTACTCTGGTCTATTCTTCCGGCCGTCTTCTGATCGTCTAGTCTTCTGGCCTGTATATCTTCTATCTTGGTCTTTCTTAGATGGGGATTCCGGGTCTGGTTCAGCTGGGGAGCGTTCCTTATCAGAAGCCTTGTGTCATTGTTAGCTTTTAGTAATAACAACAAGACTTCGATTTACTTTTGATGTTACTTTATTCCGGATCCCCAAGACCAGACAAATGCGCGCGGAGAGTCACATCTTGCTAGCTTCAGTCCTAACTCTCAACTGACTAACTCTAACTGTCTACTGCAACTACTGAGTTGCTTACACCTTAAACCGGAAGGGGCTTTCTATCGGGGTTCCGTTCTCACGATTCTATCCCCAGAAAGCAAGGTGAGAGTGAGGTCAAGCATTGTCACTCACTCTCAAGGCCATTCAGCTGTACTGATCGCCATAAGGATTTCTATACTACCTTAAAAAGTAATAGGGATCCAATTAATATGTAACATATCTATCTATCTGTCTGTTTGACTGTCTATCTATTTCAGTCTGTTCCTCTCTATCTATCTATCTATCTATCTATCTATCTTTTTAGTATGTTAATATATATCTATCTATTTATGTATTTCAGTCTGTTCATATCTATCTTTCTTTTTAGTCTGTTCATATCTATCTATCAATCTATATATCTATCTATCTATCTATCTATCTATCTATCTCAGTATGTTAATATCTATCTGTCTATCTCTGTATCTATTTCAGTCTGTTCCTCTCTATATATCTATATATCTACCTTTTTAGTCTCTTAATATATATATATATATATTTATGTATTTCAGTCTGTTCCTATCTATCTTTTTTTGGGTCATATCTATCTATCTATCTATCTATCTATCTATCTATCTATTTGTGTCAGTATGTTCCTTTCTATATTTAAAAAAATCTGTTTATACCTATCTATCAATCTATCTTTTTTAGTCTGTTATACCTATCTATCTATCTATCTATCTATCTATCTCAGTCCTTCTCTCTCTCTCTCTCTCTCCTCTCTCTCTCTCTCTCTCTCTTTGTATGTATGTATGTATGTATGTATCTATCTTTCTTTAAAATCTGTTCATACCTATCTATCAATCTATCTATCTATCTATCTATCTCAGTCTGTTAACATCTATATATGTATCTATCTATTTATGACAGTATGTTCCTTTCTATCTATCCGACTTCGATAGGAAGTACATCCGTTATCCATCCGTTTCTGACGCATCGTTCTCGTAGATTTTCATATTTTTCTGACTTACGCTGATGTGCCCAATCAAGATTTTCCTCAAAAGGAACTGTTAATTCAACGATGAAAACTTTTTTTGATTAACAGACCAGATGACAATATCAGGACGCTGGGCCGTTAACGTTATTTCAGTTGGGAATACGAGTTGATGTTCTAAATCACATACAATGCGCCTGTCCATCCAGCCAAATGTGACGAAATGTGCCTATTTTTACGCGAAAATTTGAAATGTTCCCTTCTTTAACGAAAAATCCGTATGTATATAGTTATTTACTAAGCTTAGTTTAGATGTGGCATAAGGCCAGTATGGGTCACCCAGTGAGAATCAACTCGCTAACAATGGTCTGCAATGCTACCTTGCTAATCATTAAGCTTCATGTGGTACCCTAACAAACTAAGCATAGCTTAGATTTTGCTCAAGGCCACAAGTAAAGGGCAACCAATGAAGATCAAACTCACTATTCAGTAGCAATGGATCTGCGAGACCACCTTGCTAACCATTACACCACGATGTATGTCTATATTCACCTACCCCTTTGACACGAGGTGACATGGCTTAAACTTCAGTCAATAAACAGCCCGAATACGTAGCTGGTTGACTACTTAATCCGTGATACTGAAAGACGTCCATTTGTAATCATTGAGGAAGGACTTGCAATACTGAGGAGCACCAAGAACAACCAAAGGATTCTTCATCAAGGATTTCCCCTCTTGCTTGAAGCCTAAAAGATGGCCAGTAAATCGTAACACTTGTCTTTTCAGTTCAAGTTTGTTTTCTCCAATCAACAGCGATATCTTTCAACAACTACAAGAAGATTTGACACATAGTTAAGTGGATAAAGGCGATGGTAGGCATAGTGCTCCACCTCAGCAAAAAAAAAAAAAAATCTCCCTAATCTAGCACTTGCAACAAGGGGATGGACTCCCTCGCTGTCAGTTAGATGGGTGACCATTTAGGCAATAGCAGGTACTGTAAGCAATCTGATATAAAATTACTTGATTCGGTATTAAATGATCCAAAAAGGGTTAGTGTTCGACTAGGAACCTCAAGGTTCCTGGTTTGATATCATCCCTCGCCAACTCCGCGTATGAGTAGCACAGGGATCTAAGAGACAGTTATCTCTAGACTGCAGGTTCAATCCTGGTCAAGAGTGACAGTAAGATAGAATAATAATTAACACAGCTTAACACCTGTACTCTAGCTATAGTTAGCAGAATGAGAATAGGATACCCACCGTGGACTGAATTAGGGTTAAAAGTTCCGTAAAGGTTCCCAAGTTTGAAAAGAAACTTCCCGAGATCGAGAAGGTTCCGACAAGAAATTCATGAAGAAGGCCGGAGTGCACATCGGCCGAAACGTTGTACAGATAACAATAAAGATGAGGACAATAGTCCGAATAATCCAAATAATATTGAGATTATCATTAATAATTGTTTTAGATTTTATTTTAACAGCATAACAACCTACCAACGCTTATTTTATCAAGTGGTTTGGTTGGTTGGGTTTTACGGCATGTCAACCCCTTGGGTTATTTTATGCCGAATACTTCTATTGGTAAAAAAAAATGTTTAATGCTAACAAAGTTTTGAAATAATTTCATTTTTAATGGATAATACAATTTTGTTTATAAACTCATGTTTTCTATTTAACCTATAGATGGGACCCTAACAGGTACTACCACTCCGGGTCAGAGTGGACCAGGGAGCAATGGTGATGAAGGGGTGTTCCACATTCCCCAAACCTCCAAAATTGGAACCTCACCATCAGATAGAGTTTAACGTCATTCCCAGGACATGTAGACCCTCAACCAACGCCTTCTACCACCGATATGATAAAAAAGGGTTGGGGCTTGCCATAAGGGCAATAGGGTTGGGAAAATCATATAGGTGCTACGGCTTGACGTGACCAGCCGATTGATCGGAGGGGGCCTCTCCGACCGCCCGTCTAGCCCAATATAGGGCCAAAGTGATGGACTGCTCATCCACCTGGGTTCTATCCTTAAGCATCACGGTTCGCCACCCACTGCAAACAGGTGGCCCCATTGGGGGAGTCTTACCCCTCTGCAGAGGTGCAGTCGGTGCATTCTAACGCCCCAGACGACAGGGTGGCTACGCTTATTTGATGCTTAGAGGTTAGGGAACAAAGGATTCAGACATTTTTCTTTTTCTTTTTCTTTTTCTCTTTCTTTTCTCTTTCTCTTTCTTGTTCTCTTTCTGTTCTCTTTCTCTTCTTATTCTCTTTCTTTCTCTTTCTCTTTCTCTTTCTTTATTTTTCTCTTCTCTTTCTTTTCTTTTTCTTTCTTTCTCTTTCTCTTTCTTTTCTTTCTTTCTCTTCTTTTCTTTTTCTTTTCTCTCTTCTCTTCTTGTTTCTTCTTTCTCTCTTCTCTTTTTCTCTTTCTTTTTCTTTTTCTTTCTCTTTCTTCTTTTCTTTTCTTCTTTTCTCTTTCTTCTTTCTCTTTCTCTTTTCTCTTTTCTTCTTTTCTCTTTTCTCTTTTTTTTCTTCTTTCTCTTTCTCTTTTCTTTTTTTTCTCTTTCTCTTTCTTCTTTTCTTTCTCTTCTTTTCTCTTTTCTCTCTTTCTCTTCTTTTCTTTTTCTTCTTCTTTCTTTCTCTCTTTCTCTTTCTTTTCTCTTTCTTTCTCTTCTCTTTCTTTCTCTTTCTTCTCTCTTTCTTTTCTCTTCTCTCTTTCTTTTCTCTTCTTTCTCTTTCCTTTTCCTTTTCTCTTTCTCTTTTATACGAACAAATTTTAGCCGTTCATTGGTCAGCAAATGAGTCTCACCGACCAATTCCATTCCAACGTGATGATACTTTAATCTACTTTAAGGTTCCCGAGTTTGAAATGAAGTTTACCGAGTTCGAGAAGATTCCCTAGAGTCCGAGAAGAAATACCTGAAGAAGACCGGAGGGCACATCGTCCGAAATGTTGTACAGATAACAATGAAGATGAGGACAATGCTTCGAATAATCTAAATAATTCTAATTATCAAGTCTCATCTAAAAAAATCAGAGAAAAAGCAAGAACAAGTTATGACCGAGAACAAAAAAGAGCAAGACATTGTCTTGCCTGCTGGGATCGAATACGCGTCCTCCCGCATGCAAAAACAGATGCGATTTAGATACTGGACGGACGCAAAGTGCCAGGATGTTTCGGTAAATACGTACATAAATAACATGTGAGTCAAGCGCTGGGCAGTCAGGAGTCAGCATTAGCAGATTGACTGACGCGAACGACCGAGTAAAGAAATATGATTTTGAACTGCTAAAGAATATTTCGACTACGGTGTCGGATTTTGCAGCTGCTAAACGAAAACGAAGAACGTGTTGACCAGGGGAAGGTTTGGCTTGCTGGAAGACTGCGGACTCGCTTTTTTTGGCCCTTCTGGCCGGAGCTTGTTGATACGAACATCTATTTCCCCCCATATATCCCCCCCTTCTATACAAGTAAGAGCCCGTTAGATCTCATCCTCTACTCACTCCCCAATTATGTAATAGCAGGTGAACGGTTATATAAACAAGTAGAAAATTGGAAATAATTTTGACTCAACATTTCTGATGTAATAATATTTGTTTTTTTTGGGAAAAAATAAAGCTTTTTTTAAAAATGTTTATGATGTGCATTTTTTCCTTAAATTAACTTTTGTTTTTCTCCCAACCAACAAACGATATCTTTCGACAACCAAGACGAAAAAGAATAAAGAGAAAAGAAAAATATCGTTTTATTTATTCAATTAAAAAAAACAACTTTAACTTTGCTAACGAATAGGGTTTTTTGGTCTTCAATTTAGACTCGTTTACATAGAATCTATTTTGGCTGAGAAGTTTAAAAGTAGGTATCATATTATCGTAAAGCCGCCAATCGACCACGGCAAGGTCAAAACCGCGCCATTTTAGATTTTCGTCTGTAAGGGTCCCACACACACACACACACCACACACACACACACACACACACACACACACATATATATATATATAATATATATATGAATAGGTTTTTGGTACAGGAGAATTTGTATAGCACTAAAAGTTGAGGAATCATATGTATTTAGGGAGGTAATATTTTATTAAGGAATAAAATATAAATAAAGCGGGGGGATACACGAAGGCCTTTTCAACTGGTACTTTTCAAGTATACACGGGGCGACGAATAAAAGTCAGATTGTATAGGAAATTTATAAGAAAACGAATGGGGGTGAGCAAGAGGACAAATAAAAAATAAGAAAGGAGGAAAGAGGAGGGGGTTATGTATAAACCCTAGGTTGAAAACAGGGTTAGAAGTGTCTCCCAATAAAATAGGGGAGTGCTTTTGGAGTTTGTTTGCACTGAGTAGGCCGAAAAAAAGAAATATAAACAGCTTCGAGGATGGTTTATTCCTAATAAAATATTCTCCCTAATCACATATTTTAGTGATATATATATATATATATATATATATATATATATATATGTGTGTGTGTGTGTGTGTGTGTGTGTGTGTGTGAAGAGATGGAAGTGAATCCGACGGTATGTAGTATATAGCAAGAAATTTGAAAAAACACAGGTTTAAATAAAATGAGTGGTAAGTTTATTAGCCAACGCTGCAGTGTTTCGATAACACACACACACACACTCATTCCATAAAAGAAGAATATTTGACGTCATATTTCAAACCGTCTACCTTTCCAGTGTTTCTTTTTCAAACTTCAAATTTTGAACAGATTGATAAACAAGGACTATCGCAGTTTTTCTCGTTATTCGGCGATAATTTTTTTTTACTTGGCCTTATATCAACAAATGCCCTGAAGAAGATCTACTAAAACAGATCGAAACACTGCAGCGTCGGCTAATATAACTTATCACTCATTTTATTTAAAACCTGTGTTTTTTTCAAATTTCTTACTTACTATATATATATATATATAAATTATATATATATATATATATATGGAGTAAATATGGAAATATATTATATATAATATATATATATATATATATATAAGAATAATAGATATAGAATAAGAAAGATGCCCATTTATAAGCTCAGAATTACTCTATTTGAAAAGACGTTTGTTAAATAACAAAAACAGAAAATTTATAATTAAAACATTTTTTGATATCTTGTTCTTTTCTCTCTTTCGATTTTCTTTTCTTTTAACTCATTTTTTGATTTGATTCCCGACAAGTTCAAGATACCATATACTGACTTGAAACCTAAAATTAATAGATTCCTTCATACAAAATGGCAACAACGCTGGAATAACAATATCCACAATAAAACTCTTTCTAATCAAACCCACTTTGGGAAACTGCGAGACCAACTTTAAGGAAGTCTAGAAAGGAACAAGTTATATTGTGTCCCGATTATGCATTTGGTCATACAAAAACTAACGCACTCCTATATACTCAAACAAACAACAACCACAATGTGAAACATTGCCAAAACACCTTTGACAGTTAAACACTTATTTGTTGGGAATGCAGGTTTTTTGCTCACATCAGAAACCGTTAATTTTAAAGCAAACAATATGAAAGATCTGTTTGAAAATGTCAACATGAGGATATTCTCTCTTTTTTGAGGGAAATAAAATTATACCATAGAATATAGACATGAAACAAATCAATACCATACAACATAATCCCCAATAATGCTAACACATTGATAAAACCAATTACTAAAATGTATAAATATAAATACACGCATATGTATAACTTCCTAACCGTTAGGCATGACATAACCCCAGACGCGGTTGTATGCGTTATTTTAATGCAAACTGTTTATCATGCATTTTTTTCTTTAAATTTAAGTTTGTTTTTCTCCAACCACCAACGATATCTTTCGACAACAAGAAGAAAAAGAATAAAGAGAAAAGAAGAAATATCGGTTTATTTCATTTTTTTTCAAAAGTTAACATGCTAACGAATAGGTTTTTGGTCTTCAAATTTAGACTCGTTTACATTATTTATGAATCTATTTTTGGCTGAGAAGTTCAAAAGTAGGTATCATATTATCATAAAGCCGCCAATCGACCACGGCAAGTCAAAACGCGCCCTTTTAATTTTCTCTATCTCTTCTNAATTAGGCGGTAGAACGGTGGCGCGGGTCAACGATGTGCCTGGGGAAAATGACGTTAAACTTATTCTGATGGATGAGGTTCCAATTTTGAGATTTCGGGCGGAATGTGGAGCACCCCTTCATCACCATTGCTTCCTGTCCACTCTGACTCCGGATGTGTAGTTACCCTGTTAGGTCCCAATCTATGGGTTAAATGAAAAACATGAGTTTTATAAAAAAATTGTATTATCCATAAAGTGAATTATTTCAACTTTGTTAGCAATTAAAACTTTTTTACCAATGAAGTACTTCGGATATAAAATAACCAAGGGGTTACATGTAATTTATTTTTACCGTCAAAATCCAACAACAAACCACTTAATTAAACATAGCGTTGTAGGTGTTTATGCTGTTAAAAATAAGAATCTAAAAAACAATATTTAATTGATAATACTCCCAAATTATTGGATTATCGGACTTTGTCCTCATCTTTATTGTTAATCTCGTTACAACGCTTTCGGCCGGATGGGCACTGCCGCCTTCTTCATGAATATCTTGTCGGAAACTTCTCGAATCTCGGGAAGTTTCTTTCAAACTTGGGAACTTTCGGAACTTTTAACCCTTAAGTTCAGTCCACGGCTTGGGGTTTCCTTTTTCATATCTGCTAACTTAGCTAGAGTTACAGGCTGTTAAAAGTCTGTGTTAATTATTATTCTATCTTACTGTACCACTCTTGACAGGTTTGAACCTGCAGTTAGAGATAACTGTCTCTTAGATCCCTGTGCTACTCATACGCGGGTGGGCGAGGGACTTGATATCAACCAGGAACTGAGTATCCTAGTCCGAACACTAACCCCTTGGGATTCATATTAATACCGAATCAAGTATCTTTATTATCAGTTGCTTCAAGTTCTGCATTGCCTCACTGTCACCCATCTAAAACTGATGCCAGCGCTGAGGAGCTCCTATCCCCTTGTTTGCAATTATCACATTAGGGGGATTTTTTTTTCCTGAGGTGGATTACTAGATGGGCGATGGTAGGCATATTGCCCTTCCGATCGGCCTTACCACTTAACGATGTGGTTCTAAAGCTCTCTTGTGAGTTAAGTCTGCAAAATATCGCCTGAGTGGCCTGGAAAACCAAACTTGAACTTAAAAGACAAGTCGTTACGATTTACGCCATCTTTTAAGCTTGAAGCAAAGAGCGGGACATCCTTGGTAACAATTCCTTTATTGGTCCTTGTGCTCCTCAGTTATTGCAAGTCTCTCCTCAAGTTGTATTAACACCACATGGACTCTCGTATCAGGGATTTAAGTAGTCAACCCAACCCACGCTATTCGGGGACCTCGTTCATTGACTGAAGTTTAGCAGTCACCTGCGTCAAAAGGGGTAGGTGAATATAGACATTGACAATCGTGGTGTAATGGGTTAACAGTGGTCTCGCAGTCCATTCCTACTGAAAGTGAGTTTGATCCTCATTGTTGCCCTTATTGTGGCCTGAGCAAACTAAGCTAATACCACATGAGCTTATGAAATTAGCAAGGTACGCGATGCAGATTCATTTGTTAGCGAGTTCGATTCTCACTGGGTGGGACTCATACTGGCCTTGTGCCACATCTTAACAACTAAACTTAGTAAATAACTATATACATACGGATGTGTTTACGCTTAAAAGAGAACCATTTCAAATTTTCGCGTTAAAAAATAGCACATTTCCGTCAACATTTTGTGATGGCACAGGCGCATTGTATGGTGATTTAGATACATCAACTCGTATTCCCACGAAATAACGTTAACGGCCCAGACGTCCTGAATGTTTTCATACTGGTCTGTCCAGTCAAGATTTTCCTCGAAAGGAACTTTTAATTTCACCGATTTGAAAACGTTTTGATAAACAGACCAGATGACAAATCAGGACGGGCGTTAACGTTATTTCAGTTGGGATACGAGTTATGTTTTAAATCAATACCATGCGCCTGTCCATCAGCCAAATGTTGACAAATGTGCCATTTTACGCGAAAATTTGAAATGTTCCTTCTTTTAACAAAATCCGTAGTTATATAGTTATTACTAAGTTTAGTTTTAAGTGGCGACAAGGCCAGTACTGAGTTCACCCAGTTTGAGAATCGAACTCGCTTAACATTGATCTGCAATGTACACTTCTGTAATCATTAAGCTTCATGTTGGTACTTAGCTAGATTTTGTTCAAGGCCACAAGGTTTAAGGGGACACAATGAGATCAAAACTCACTATTCAGTAGACATTCGGATTGGAGGACCCACCTTGCGTTAACATTACACACGATTATGTCCTATATTACCTCCCCTTTGACGCGAGGGTGACTGGCTTTAACTTCAGTCAATAAACCAGCCCGAAATACGTGGTGGTGACTACTTATAATCCCTGTCTGAGGAGGACGTCCATTTTAAATCACTTGCAGGAGAGTGACTTGCATAACTGAGGAGCACCAGGAACAATTAAAGGGATTCTTTCACCAAGGATTCCGCTCTGCTTTGAAGCCTAAAGATGGCCAGAAATCGGTAACACTATGTTTCTTTTAAGTTGTCAGTTTTGTTTTTCTCACCTCAGCGAATCTTCAACAACCTTACAGAGCATTTGACACATAGTTAAGTGGATAAAGGCGATGGGGCACTATGCCTACCATCGCATTTATCCACCTCAGCAAAAAAAAATCTCCCTAATTAGCACTTGCAACAAGGGGAATGGACTCCTTCTGTCGTGTGATGGGTGACCATTTAGCAATAGCAAGCTTGTATCTAAGCAATCTGACATATAAAATTTACTTGATTTCGTATTAATGATCCAAAGGGGTAAGTGTCATCGACTAGGACCTCAAGGTTTCCTGTTGACTATTGATCCCTCGCAACTCCGCGTTATGAGTAGCACAGGATCTAAGAGACAGTTATCTCTAGGGACTGCAGTTCAATCCTGGTCAAGAGTGACAGTTGAGATAGGAATATAAATTAAACAGTCTTTAACACTGTTATAGCTATTAAGTACCCAGTAATGGCAATAGGATACCACCGTGGACTGAATTTAGGTTAAAGTTCCGTAAGGTTCCAATTTGAAAAGAAACTCCCGAGATCGAGAAGGTTCGACAAGAAATGTATGAAGAAGGCGTAGTGCCTCGCCGAAACGTGTGATACAGATTAACAATGAAAGATGAGGACAATAGGTCCGTAATCTCAAATAATAATTGACAGATTATCTTAACAATTGTTTAGATTTATTGAACAGCATACAACCTACCAACGCTTATTTATTAGTTGTTTGGTGTTGATTTTACGCAGTCAACCTTGGGTTATTGTTGTATGTCGAATACTTTATTGGTAAAAAAAATGTTTAATGCTAACAAAGTTTTGAAATTTTAATTTCACTTTTACATGGATAATAAATTTTCGTTTATAAACTCATGTTTATCATATTAAACCCATAGTGGGAACCCTGAACAGGTACTTGACGACTCCGAGTCAGAGTAGGACCAGGGAGCAGATTGAATGAAGGGGGTGTCACATTCCCCAAATCTCCAGAAGTTTGGAACCTCACCATCAGATAGGTTTAACGTCATTCCAGGACGTTGTTGACCGCAGCCACGCCTTCTACCGCCGATATGATTTAAAAAGGGTGGGGCTTGCCATAAGGCAATTAGGGTTGGGAAAAAATTCATATAGTCTAGGGCTTGACGTGACCAGGCCGATTGATCGGAGGGGGCTCTCCACCGCCGTCATAGGCCCAATATAGGGCCATGATGGACTGCTCATCACCTGTCTATCTTAGCAATCAAGAGGTGTCGCACCCACTGCAAACAGGTGAGCCCAGTAGGGAGTTTACCCTTCTGCAGAAGGTGCAGTCGGTGCATTTTAACCGCCCCCAGCGGGACACGGCCGGCTACGCGTTTATTGATGTTAGAGGTAGAGACGCACGTTTTTATGTACATTATTTTGTTGGTTGTTTTACTTTTATGGCATATCACCCTTTCAGGTGATTTAATGCCGAATCGAAATCATTTGATCAACAAAAGGATTCAGATTTTTCTTTTTCTCTCTCCTTCTTTTTTTTTCTCTTTTCTTTTTCTCTTTCTCTTTCTTGTTTCTCTTTCTTCTTTCTCTTTCTTGTTCTCTTTCTTTTTCTCTTCCTTTCTCTTTTCTTTTCTCTTTCCTTTCTTGTTCTCTTTTTTTCTCTCTTCTCTTTCTCTTTCTTTTTCTCTTTTCTCTTTCTTTTTCTCTTCTCTTTCTTTTCTTTCTTCTTTCTTTTTTTCTTTTCTTTCTTTTCTCTTTTTTTCTTTTCTTTCTTTTTTCTTGTTCTCTTTCTCTTTCTTTTCTCTTTCCTTTTCTCTTTTCTTTTTCTCTTTCTCTTTTTTTCTTTCTTTTTCTTCTTGTTCTCTTTCTCTCTTCTTTCTCTTTCTCTTTTCTTTTTCTCTTCTCTTTCTTTTCTCTTTCTCTTTCTTTTTCTTTTTCTTATTCTCTTTCTTGTTCTCTTTCTTTCTTATCTCTTTCTCTTTTTTTTCTTTCTCTTTCTCTATTCTCTTCTCTTTCTTTTCTTTTTCTTTTTCTCTTTCTTGTTCTCTTTCTCTCTATTCTCTTTCTCTTTCTTTTTCTCTTCTCTTTCTTATTCTTCTTTCTTTTCTTTTCTTTTTCTTTTTTTCTCTTTCTTTTTCTCTTTCTCTTTTCTTTTCTCTTTTCTCTTTCTTTTTCTTTTTCTTTTCTCTTCTTGTTCTCTTCTCTTTCTCTTTCTCTTTCTTGTTTCTCTTTCTCTTCTTGTTCTCTTTCTCTTTTTTTTAACGAACAAATTTTAGCCGTTCATTGGTCAGCAAATGAGTCTCACCGACCAATTCCATTCCAACGTGATACTTTAATCTACTTTAAGGTTCCCGAGTTTGAAATGAAGTTTACCGAGTTCGAGAAGGTACCCCAGAGTCCGACAAGAAATACCCGAAGAAGACCGGAGGGCACATCGGCCGAAATGTTGTACAGATAACAATGAAGATGAGGACAATGGTTCGAATAATCTAAATAATTCTAATTATCAAGTCTCATCTAAAAAAATCAGAGAAAAAGCAAGAACAAGTTATGACGGAGAACGAAAAAGAGCAAGACATTGTCTTGCCTGCCGGGATCGAACACGCGTCCTCCCGCATGCAAAAACAGATGCGATTTAGATACTGGACGGACGCGAAGTGCCAGGATGTTTCGGTAAATACGTACATAAATAACATGTGAGTCAAGCGCTGGGCGGTCAGGAGTCAGCAGTAGCAGGTTGACTGACGCGAACGACCGAGTAAAGAAATGTGATTTTGAACTGCTAAAGATTATTTTCGACTACGGTGACGGATTTTGCAGCAGCTAAACGAAAACGAAGAACATGTTGACCAGGGGAAGGTTTGGCTTGCTGGAAGACTGCGGACTCGCTTTTTTTGGGCCCCTCTCTCGGCGGGAGCTTGTTGATACGAACATCTATTTCCCACCCCCCATATATCCCCCCCTTCTATACAAGTAAGAGCCCGTCAGATCTCATCCTCTACTCACTCCCAATTATGTAGACAGCAGGTGAACGGTTATATAAACAAGCACAAAAATTTGGAAATAATTTTGACTCAACATTTCTGATCTAATAATATTTTGGTTTTTGGGAAAAAATAAAGCTTTTTAAAAAAATGTTTATGATGCATTTTTTTCCTTTAAATTTAACTTTGTTTTTCTCCAACCAACAACGATATCTTTTGACAACAAGAAGAAAAAGAATAAAAGAGAAAATAAAAATATCGTTTTATTTATTCATTTAAAAAAAAAAACTTTAACTTTGCTAACGAATAGGTTTTTTGGTCTTCAATTTAGACTCGTTTACATAGGAATCTATTTTGGCTGAGAAGTTTAAAAGTAGGTATCATATTATCGTAACGCCGCCAATCGACCACGGCAAGGTCAAAACCGCGCCATTTTAGATTTTCGTCTGTAAGGGTCACACACACACACACACACACCACACCACACACACACACACGCACATATATATATATATATATATATTATATATATATATATGAATAGGTTTTTGGTACATGAGAATTTGTATAGCACTAAAAGTGGAGGAATCATATGTATTTAGGGAGGTAATATTTTATTAAGGAATAAAATATAAAATAAAGCGGGGGGATACACGAAGGCCTTTTCGACCGGTACTTTTCAAGTGTATACACGGGCGACGAATAAAAGTCAGATTGTATAGGAAATTTATAAGAAACGAATGGGGGTGAGCCAGAGGGGGACAAATAAAAAATAAGAAAGGAGGAAAGAGGAGGGGGTTATGTATAAACCCTAGGTTGAAACAGGGTTAGAAGTGTCTCCCAATAAATAGAGGGAGTGCTTTGGAGTTTGTTTGCACAGAGTAGGCCGAACAAAAATATAAACAGCTTCGAGGATGGTTTATTCCTTAATAAAATATTCTCCCTAATCACATATTTTAGTGATATATATATATATATATATATATATTATATATATAATATATATATATATATATTAATGTGTATGGTTGGCACTAGTATACTAGAAAAAGTAATAGTAATCCAACGTACAGTGTTATTAGAAGAGTGCTCAATATCTGTGATAGAGCGTTGATAGTTCAATGAGAAATCAAAACAAATAAAAGTTTTTGCTTTTATTTATTCAATTACGGGAACGGTATTACGACCAGCGGTTTCTTGCCTAGAGCATTCATCGGGTAATACGAAAAGTTCCTTTAAAAATGACAGAAATTGTGTAAATGGTCAAATGTGTGCGTTTTTTTTTTTTAACTGTATTCTCGTGTTTGCGTGTTTACGTGATGCGGAATGTTTTTTTTCTTCTACGTGTGCGTATTTTTGTTTGTGCGTATGTGTATGATGTCATGCGCGTTTGCATGGAAATGCGTGAAGGCTGTGATGATATGATTGTGTCCACGCGCGTGTGTGCGTATTCTTGTTTGTGCGTATGTATGTGATGTCATGCGTGTGCGCGTGAGAATGTATGGAGGCTGTGATGATATAATTGTCTCCACGCGCGTGTGTGCGTATAAATATGCGTATTTGTGTTTGGTATTCTTGGTTACGTATGTTATGTGCAAATTAATATAATGTATAAAATACGCACACGTAGAAGAAAAAAAACATTCCGCATCACGTAAACACGCAAACACGAGAATACAGTTAAAAAAAAAAAACGCACACATTTGACCATTTACACAATTTCTGTCATTTTTAAAGGAACTTTTCGTATTACCCGATGAATGCTCTAGCAAGAAACCGCTGGTCGTAATACCGTTCCCGTAATTGAATAAATAAAAGCAAAAACTTTTATTTGTTTTGATTTCTCATTGAACTATATATATATATATATATATATGTATGTGTGTGTGTGTGTGTGTGTGTGAAGAGATGGAAGTGAATCCGACGGTATGTAGTATAGTAAGAAATTTGAAAAAACACAGGTTTAAATAAAATGAGTGATAAGTTTATTAGCCGACGCTGCAGTGTTCGATAACACAGACACACACACACACACACACACACACAACACACACACACACACACACACCAACCATAAAAGAAGAATATTTGACGTCATATTTCAAACCGTCGACCTTTTCAGCATTTCTTCTTCAAATTTTGAACAGATTGATAAACAAGGACGACCGCAGTTTTTCTCGTTATTCTGTGATATTTTTTTTCACTTTGCCTTATATCAACAAATGCCCTGAAAAAGATCTACTAAACAGATCGAAACACTGTAGCGTCGGCTAATAAACTTACCATTCATTTTATTTAAACCTGTGTTTTTTCAAATTTCTTTACTATACTATACTATATATATATATATATAATATATATATATATATATATATATATATATATATATATATATATATATCTGTGTATATATATATATATAACACCAAAGTGGGTAAAGTGGGCTACTTTATTTTACAGTTGGATTGTATTACAAATAATTTTGATATTTATATACACTTTTTATACAAATTTACACTTTTTTTAATTACTCTACACCAGACTTTTTTGAGTCTTATTTTATAACTATAATGCTTCTGATTATTTTTAAAATTAAGAATGAGGTTCATTTTATTTTTAAATAAAATTCATTTTATTTTTAAATAAAATTCATAAAATTCATTTTATTTTTAATATAGACAGCGCATTTTTTTATTAATTCCAACGTTTGACTAGCAGCGTTCTGTTTTTGCTAACGGTCATTTTTCCCGTCTTATTTTATTGTTGAAGACCGACCCACGTGCGGTCGATGCATGATATTGCGAGGGTCCTCATATATTAGTGAGGAAGGGCCGGTGTTGCTTTTTAAACCGTCGAGAGAAAGGCCCCGAAACGGTTTGCACACTCTCTCCTGATGAGCCCATGCAGTTGTAAACATCTTTTGTTTTTTCATTTTATCATATATATATATATATATATATATATATATATATATATATATATATATTAGAAATAATATAGAATAAGAAAGATAACCATTTATAAGCTCAGAATTACTGTATTTGATAAGACGTTTGTTGAATAACAAAAACAGAAATTTTATAATTAAAACATTTTTTGATATCTTGTTCTTTCTCTCTTACGATTTTCTTTTCTTTTAACTCATTTTTTTGATTTGATTCCCAACAAGTTAAAGATTCCATATACTGACTTGAAACCTAAAATTGATAAATTCCTTCATACAAAATGGCAACAACGCTGGAATAACAATATCCACAATAAACTCTTTCTAATCAAACCCACTTTGGGAAACTGGAGACCAACTTTAAGGAAGTCTAGAAAGGAACAAGTATATTGTGTCCCGATTATGCATTGGTCATACAAAACTAACGCACTCCTATATACTCAAACAAGAACAACAACCACAATGTGAAACATGCCAAACACCTTTGATAGTTAAACACTTATTGTTGGAATGCAGGTTTTTTGCTCACATCAGAAACCGTTATTTTAAAGCAAACAATAAGAAAGATCTGTTTGAAAATGTCAACATGGAGGATATTCTCTCTTTTTTGAGGGAAATAAAATTATACCATAGAATATAGACATGAAACAAATCAATACCATACAACATAATCCCCAATAATGCTAACACATTGATAAAACCAATTACTAAAAACGTATAAATATAAATACACGATATGTATAACTTCCTAACCGTTAGGCATGACATAACCGCAGACGGGTTGATATGCCGTTATTTTAATGCAAACTGTTTATCATGCCTTTGTTTTTCTTTAAATTTAAGTTTGTTTTTCTCCAACCAACAATGATATCTTTCGACAACAAGAAGAAAAAGATTAAAAGAGAAAAGAGAAATATCGGTTTATTTCATTTTTTTTCAAAAGTTAACATGCTAACGAATAGGTTTTTTGGTCTTCAATTTAGACTCGTTTACATTATTATAGGAATCTATTTTGGCTAAGAAGTTCAAAAGTAGGTATCATATTATCATAAAGCCGCCAATCGACCACGGCAAGGTCAAAACCGCGTCCTTTTAGATTTTCGTCTGTAAGTGTCACATGACGCGTCCACCAAAATCTCTCCCCCCCTCTCTCTCTCTCTCTCTCTCTCTATATATATATATATATATATATATATATATATATATGAAGAAGAATGAAAAAACACAGGTTTCAATGAGTTAAATGGTGAGTTTATTGGCCGACACTGCAGTGTTTTAATCTATTAATTAGATCATCTTCAGGGCATTTTTTGGTATATGGAATGTAATAAGAAATTTTTATCTCAGAATAACGAGAAAAGCGAGTGATAGTCCTTGTTATTCAGTCTGTTTAAAATTTGAGGTTTGAAAAAAGGAGACGGTTTGAAATATGACGTCAAATATTCTCTTTTACGGTGTGAGTATGGGACGGTGTAAGTGTCATACTCATACCGTAAAGAGAATATTTGACGTCATATTTCAAACCGTCTCCTTTCTCATAGGTATCATATTATCGTAAAGCCGACCACGGCAAGGTAAAAACCAATTCCCTTTTCAATAAAACAAGGCTAAACATCTAATTAACACACACACACACACACACACACACACACACACTATATACATATATATATATATATATATATATATATATATATATATATATATATATATATAAGGTGTGTCATAGAATGATCGAGATTGAAGCTGTAATTACCAAGATAGAAATGAACAAGAATGGAAGGTTAATATTTTTCTGAATACAAGGTGTGTCATAAAAGTGCCGAGTTTGAAGCTGTAATTACCAAGAAAGAAATGAACAATGAATGGAAAGTTAATTTTTTTCAGAATACAAAGTGTGTCATAAAAGTATCGACAATAAAGCTGTATTTACCAAGATAGAAATGAACAATGAATGGAAAGTTAATTTCTTTTCAGAATACAAGGTGTGTCATAAAAGAGCCGAGTTTGAAGCTGTAATTACCAATATAGAAACGAACAATGAATGGAAAGTTAATTTCTTTTCAGAATACAAGGTGTGTCATAAAAGTATCGAGATTAAAGCTGTATTTACCAAGATAGAAATTAACAATGAATTGAACTTTAATTTCTTTCAGAATACAAGGTATGTCATAAAAGTGCCGAGGTTGAAGCTGTATTTATCAAGATAGAAACAAACAATGAATGGAACGTTAATTTCTTTCAGAATACAAGGTGTGTCATAAAATAGCCGAGTTTGAAGCTGTATTTAACAAGATAGAAACGAACAATGAATGGAAAGTTAATTTCTTTTCAGAATACAAGGTGTGTCATAAAAGTATCGAGATTAAAGCTGTATTTACCAAGACAGAAATGAACAATGAATGGAAAGTTCATTTTTTTTCAGAATACAAAGTGTGTCATAAAAGTATCGAGATTAAAGCTGTATTTACCAAGATAGAAATTAACAATGAATTGAACGTTAATTTCTTTCAGAATACAAGGTGTGTCATAAATGTCCCGACGGATTGATATGCCGAAGAATAAATCAACTAACCAACATTTATCTCTTTTTTTCCTTTTTCATTTTTTTGCCATACACTTTTCCTTCCTTCGCTTATTCATTTTCTTATCTTTCTTTATTTCTTGTTGCTTTTCTTCTTTGTCTTCTTCATCTTCTTTGTTTTTCTTCTTTCTTTATTCCTTCTTGATTTGTTCTTTCTTGATTTCTTCTCTGTGATTCTTCTTCTTCTTCTTCTTCTTCTTCTTCTCCCTTTTGTCTCATCTTTTTTCTGTTTTTCCCCTTTGCTTTCTTCTTCTTCTTCTTCTCTCTTCTTCTTCTTCTTCTTCTTCTTCTTCTTCTTCTTCTTCTTCTTCTTCTTCTTCTTCTTCTTCTTCTTCTTCTTCTTCTTCTTCTTCTTCTTCTTCTTCTTCTTCTTCTTCTTCTTCTTCTTCTTCTTCTTCTTCTTCTTCTTCTTCTTCTTCTTCTTCTTCTTCTTCTTCTTCTTGCTTCTCCTCCTTCTTCTTCTTTGCTTTCTCCTCCTTCTTCTTCTTCGCTTTCTCCTCCTCCTCCTCCTCCTCCTCCTTCTTCTTCTTCAATATCCTGAGGGCACCAGGATATTAGTCTCATCCCAACGACCTAACAACCAAACCCAAAAGACATCAACAAGGGTCTCGTTTTACCAAAACATTATCGATCCGGCTCATCTTTTTACTTCTTTTAACCAGCGTGATACAGAAATATTTTTATGCCAGCCCCGGAGGCAGGTTTTCTTGTCGAATGATAAAGAGAGAAAAGACGCTTTTTTCGATATTGAGACGAAAGAAAATATTTGCCAGTTTCAAAAAATAAAAAAAGTTTAATATCTTGACAGGATAAAAACGAAAGAGAGAAAAAAAAGAAGATATTTGATATTCATGGCCAAACTTTAAAATAGTTTCTTTTCTTAGTTTTTTTTTTTAAATGACAGATTATTTTCTCATTTAACACAAAATTGTAAAATTACATCCATTAACAAAAGTCTTAGGCCAATTCGATGGTTATTTAATGTACCTTATCATTAGCTCAGTTGGTAGAGTTCCCGCCTAGGAACTACAATGTTCCTGGTTCGATATACTCTTTATTGATATATTTGCTACAGCATTGTTAGAATCAGCTAGAATACCTAGAAGAGTCCTGGAGATCTGAGAATACTTGCTGTTACTCAGACCAGTGAAAAACCACCAGTTCAAACTGGTGTGAAAACCTCATAATAGAATGAAAAGAACAATAATAATAATAATAATAATAATGATAATTGTAGAAATTGTCACTTGTCAGCACTTGATATATAGTTAGAATTCATTGATAGTACTAATTATTAGGTCAGAGTTATCTGCCTCGAATCCCATTTAGTGTATAGGGATCAGGTTATCTTTCCCTAGTTTTTCTTTTGTTGTCTCTGGTAATAAAAAGAACACTATGTGTTTTAAAAAGTCATCCTCATGTTTTGCTTCATTGATTGAGTTAAAGTATCCTGTCTGGAATATATGAAGATGAATCCCTGCCTTTATCCAAGATAAAAAGGTCTTATTTCCATGGTGAAATAGGTTCATAAATTCCTAACAATAATAACTTTTGATCATCATCATACATAATGATTACTTAGTTGTAAATGTTTACTGAAGGTTTCCTTTCAAAATCAATTAGCTTTTATGCAGTGATTAGTAGTTAATATGCAAATCAAAATATCATTGACAATCAATTTTAGATGCAGCTGACAGCAAACATATGTAACAATGACTAATTGCTTGTGTATATTCAGTATATTGAGTATATTCAATAGCAAATATATACACCCTTCGGGTGCAAGTACTTAAGTTTTAATATAATAAAATATCATATTAAATTTTAAAGGCTAATGAAACTGAATAAGAATGTAGATAAAAAGATTTGGAACAGAGGGGGGTATGATTGAAAAATAGAACAACTTTGAAACTAACTCTTCCATCATTTTCTGTTACTCCCGTCTTTCAATGGTAAATTTTCCTAATTTAACTGTTTAATTAAAATAGGAAGTAAAGAATAATATTAGTTATTTCTTCTTGTTAAGGGATTTCTTTTAAGATTTATTGAAGAGATTTTTGCTCATATTCATTAAGATAAAACCAAAAAATTAGAAATCGATAATACTAAGCATATATTTATTAAAATCAAATTTTTAAGATCAATATGCAAATAAGCCTTCCCATTCATACTGTAAACCTTTAATTTTGTTGTATATATAAATATAATTGCATGTTAATAGTATATAGTTATGGTCAACGTTATAAGTATTGTAAAACAATTTTATTAATAATTGAGGTATAAATAAAAAATAAAATCATGGTAAATGGGATGTAAATAACAAAGGGAATTGTGACTTGTATAGTAATATAGTTTCGGTTACAGACAAACAAACCCACAATCTCCATTATAATAAGATATAGACGCCGCGAAGACCAAATCAACTTGGCATGTAGTGCATTATGGGTATTCTATAATCTTTTGCACACTAGTTGTGAGAAAAAAAAATATATTTAAAAAATATTATAAAATATAAAAAGATAAATTGAATTAGATATAAATAAGTAAATAAACAAATAAATATGATAATATTAATTATATTTTAATAATAATAATAATAATATAATAATAATAATAATAAATGATTAAATTGATTTTACATCCAACACGAAACATTATACATCACCATGGTCACAAAACACAAATACGCTTTTTCATTCGCACATACACACGTGCAATCCCGTGCGAGGATACAGTCTTAACGTCACAACCAACACGCATTTTCAATGTCACGCGCATTACAACATACACACACGTACAAACAAAAATAAACGCATTCACGTTCACACGAGAATACAGTTATTTAAAAAATAACATCATTTTCAAAAAAAAAAAAATTCATTTGGGAAGAAATGCATAGCTGGACTGCTTCAGTTCAATTC
>CM042182.1:4384324-4414324 GCA_023376005.1 Doryteuthis pealeii | reverse complement strand
TATAAAATGAAATAAAAAAACTCTCTCCTGACCAACCAAGAATTTTAACCCACTACTTCCTACCACCCCCTTTCCTAACAAGCACCTAGCAACCTCCTCATCTTATCTCCCCGAACAAACTACAATCCTCTGATCTCCCCCTTTCCACATTCTATGATAGATATTCTCTGACCAACCAAATCTTTACAAACTTTCCCTTCCCCTGAATTCATCACCAAACACACTTTCTCTTCTATAAATATAAACGTTTGTACCATTTTGTTTGAATAAACAGACTGATGAAGTTCACGCTTAAAGCGGAACAAAATATTTCTTTCCTACATCTACTTGTTTGAGTTTTTCCTTACCTCATGTATATATATATATATATCTTATTATAATGGAGATTGTATGTTTTTCTGTCTGTAACCGAAACTATATTCCTACTCAAGTCACAATTCCCTGAGTTATTGGCATCACATTCTCCATGATTTTATTTTTATCTAAACCTCAATTATTAATAAAATTGTCTTACATTATTAATACTGTTAACTATGTCTACATACTGACAACATGCAATTATATTTATATATACAACAAAATAGCGGTTTACAATGTGAACGGGAAGGCTAATTTGCATAATAATATTAAAAAATCGAATTTAATAAATATGTGCTTAGTATTATTGATTTCTAACTGTTTGGTTTTATTTTAATGAATATAAGCAAAAATCTCTTCAATGAATCTTAAATGAAATCCATTAACAAGATAAAATAACTGTCATTTTATTCTTTACTTCCTCTTATAACTAAATACTTAAATTAGAAAAAATAACAATGAAAGACGAGAGTGATGGAAGAGTAAGTTCAGTTGTTCCATTTTTTATTATAACTCTGTTTTTCAATCTTTTATGATACTCCCTCTGTTTCAAATTTTATCTGTATTCTTATTTAGTTTCATTAGCCTTTCTAATTTAATACAATATTTTATTACATTAAAACTTAAAAAACCTGCACCCGGAGGGTGCATATATTTGCTAGTATATTTAATATACCAAACTTGTTGGTAAATCCTCGCGTGAGAGAAAAAACAGCAAATAGTTTGATTGTAAATATATACTACCAAACATCAACCGGAAGAAAAAAAAAATTTTGTAAAAAGAAAAAGACCAAGATAATCGTACCAACAAAAAAATAATCTATTAGTACAATATCTTTGCAAAAAAAGAAAAAAAAACAATTTATATGCATAATATATATATATATATATATATATATATATATATATACATACAAACCCGCCAGGAGACTAACGCTAATAAGTAAAAAGTGCTCAATACTTAATTAGAGCAAATAATAATGAGTCAGATCTTAGCCCTGAAGAGCATTAAGTGAAATTTTTAGTAGGTTCGTCTGACTCATTAGATTTATCTTTATATATATATATATATATATATATGTGTGTGGTGTGTGTGTGTGTGTGTGTGTGTGTGAGTCCGATTTATAGTATTACAGCACTACAAGAGATAGAGTCATTCTATATTTAGCCAAGTCGATAGGATGAACGAAGTAGCAAAGGTGATCACTCACAGATAAAAGGAGAAATTTATTTAAATGTATATGTAAGAGTTTATGTCCGCCTGTCTTCACCTGTGCGCATGCAGCATTCCATTGCAGACGATGATGCAAGAGTCTCAGATCAAAGATGAACATTACGATTATTGAATTCACGGTTTGCATGGCTATAAATACGATATCAAAACTACCAAAGTCTTCTTTACAAGATAATGCACGATTCACCCTTAACTTATACAGAAATATGGAAGCGCGTGGTGTAATGGTTAAAGTCATGGGAAATGGACTCGTCGCCCCGAGTTCAAATCCTGGACGTGATAATCGCATTTCGCTTTGCGCTAATATCCTTGGGAAAGGTATGAATCCTACTCTCCCTCCAGCAATGGATAAATAGTAGGCTAGACTGGGCTCTTTTATCTTGGCTAGGCAACCGGTCTAGGAGAAGGAAAACTCTGATCTCAAAGCTGGTGAACTCCGCTAAAGAAATTGACCTTGTGTCACATCCTGCTCGTGTGGATGTTGGTTAAATATATATATGTATTATTTTGGAATAAAAGCCTTAAATACCATGGGTATCGTGGTTATGGGACCATTTCACTCGGGAGTATGCTCACGAGCTTCTTCAGACCACTGATATATTTTATTTAGTCAGGCACATGGCCAAAACTCATTTTATATTCATTACATTTCACCTCCTTCATTCAGGGTGGTCATATTGCATTTTTTTCTTTTCAAGTGTCTTTTTTATTGGTGGAATTTTTTTTTATTTTTTTTTTTCCTTCATCCTTTGCCTGGTTGCGGTGTTTTTTTTATGTGTCTGCCTAGTCTGTTTGGTAAATTCCTAAGTTTAGTTTGACTGACCAACAGGATCTCAATTTTATGCGTCTAGATGCCCTTTCGCTCAAATATATATTATATATATATATATATATATATAATATATATATATATATTGTGTTGTGTGTGTGGGTGTGTGTGTGTGTCGTGTGAAACGCACTTACACTATTTTACCTAAATATATGCACCCACGGACAGAAGACCTTTAGTGTCATAGGGGACCATCTTTTCAGACAAGTACGAAACAGTGTAATTTATAATATCCTTACCTTTTGGTGTACCATTGGATTTATCAGCAGACAGTTTCACATTTGCATCCCCTAAATATGTGCACCTAAGGACAGAAGAAGGGACCATATTTTCAGACAAGTGCAAAACAGTGTAATTTATACTATCAACGTACCCTCAATGAGGAATCTATGGATACAGTGGTAGTAGATCTGCGTGACTATCCTGCTAACCATCACACCAAGATAGAACGCCCATGCCAGAAGGAAAGAGTACCTATTAAGAATAAAACTTATTGATTGTCTGCTATCTGAGCTCGTTAATCATTAGACTACGTGTTGTTTGTTTTCTTTACGGCATATCAACCTCGGTGGGTCATTTTAATGCCCAACTAAGTTTTGGATTCGTAGCGGTAATCTGCAGAGAAAAATATGTATATGCATAGATTTTAACTATTGTTCAATTACTTATATTTTTTAGTACAATCTCATTTCTTTTAGAAATGTAAAATCCTTTTTTGTTTTACGACATATCAACTTCAGTGGGTCATTTAATAGATAGGATATGTTCACTGTAAATCTCTCTTGGCATGTAGTGCATATGGGATTATGTGCCCTCTAGTAAATATATATATATTGATTGTAGGGAAGCGCGTGGTGTAATGGTTAAAGTTATGGGAAATGGACTCGTCGACCCGAGTTCAAATCCTGGACGTGGTAATTGCATTTCACTTAGCGCTAATACCCTTGGGAAAGGTATGAATTCTACTCTCCCTCCAGCTATGGGTAAATAGTAGGTCAGACTGGGCTCTTTAACCATGGATAGGTAACCAGTCTAGGAGAAGGAAAACTCTGAATTCAAACTTGTTGAACTCCGCTTAAAAAATTGACCTTGTGTCGTATCCTGCTCGTGCGGAGGAATTGGTAAATATATATATATATATGTATTGATTTTAACTATTGTTCAATTACTCATGTTTTTTTAGTACACTCCCAATTCTTTTAGGAAAGTCAAAATCCTTTATGGCATATCAACCTCGGTGGGTCATTTAATACCAACTATGTTTTGGATTCGTAGCAGCAGTTTGGTAGAAAACAAATGTATATATCTGTAGATTTTAACTATTGTTCAATTACTCATATTTTTTTAGTACACTCCCACTTTTTTTTACGAAATGTAAAATCATGGATGGTTTTATTTTCGTGAATGTTTTTTCAAATTATTGCTTGGTAGATTTTGTCCGTACTAGATCAAAGTCTACACACTTCTAGCATATATGTTTCACTGTAAAATCCTCTTCGGCATGTAGTGCCATATTGGGGATTCTGTGCCCTCTTGTAATGATGATGGGTGATATAGGTGTTGCCTATGGAAGGCGAGTTCAGCACACAAATCTGTTTCTCTTCTTTTTTGTTGTATTTTAAGTTCCATTCTCCAATGTAGGTTTTAATGTTTGAATTTTGCATTCCAATGATTTTGCCATTTTTTAATTGATAATTTTTTTCACAATTTTTAATAATCAAGTATATGGTATTTTTTGTTTTGTTATTGTTACAAATCCAATTTTCGCCACATATTACAAAAATAATCCGGCAATACGAAAAACAAAGACAAACTTGGCAGACGAAAATGGCTGCCTTATTATATATACTACAATATTGCACCCTCCGGGTGGCAAGTATTTGAAGTTTTGATATAATAAAATACATGTTAAATTAGAAAGGCTAACGAAACTGAATAAGAATTCAGATACAAAAGTTGAACTATGAGGGGGTATAATCTGAAAAATAGCATACAACTTTGAAAACTAACTCTACCATCATTTTCCGTTACTCCCGTCTTTCATTGGTAAAATTTGCCTAATTTACTATTTAGTTAAAATAGGAAATAAGGAATAATATTACAGTTATTTTTTCTTGTAAATATAGGATTTTTTTTAAAGATTTATTCCATCCGAGATTTTTTTGTCTCATATTCTTAGATAAAACCAACAATTAGAGACATCATACATACCTAAGCCACATATTTATTAAAATAAAAATTTTAAGATTCAATATGCAAATTAGCTTCACCATTCACACTGTAAACCGCTAATTTTGCTTGTATAATATAAATACAATTGCATGTTATTGGTAAGTAGATATGGTCAACAGTTTAATATGTAAAACAATTTTATTAATAACTTGAGGTTTTAAAAAATGAAATCATGGAGAATGTACGTAAATAATAAGGGAATTGGACTTGAATAGTAATATAGTTCAAGGTTACCAGACAGAAAAACCACAATCTCTTTATAATAAGATATCTTACAACGAAAAAATGCTGTAAATACACACACACACACACAACATACTAATCATCATCATATACTATATATATATATTATATATATTATATTTCCATGGAGAGTGGGGGATAGTATTTGCGGAAAAGATGTAAGGAAGGGGGTCAACAAAAAAAAATATATATATATTATGATATAAAGATGAAATAAAAAAAAACTCTCTCCTGACGCAAACAAGAATTTAACCCACCTACCTTCCTACACCCGCCTTTCTAACAAGCACCATGGCAACCTCTTCATCTTATCTCCCCGAACAAACTACAATCTCTGATGCTCACCGCCTTTCCACATTTATATTGATAGATACTTCTCTGACCAACCAAAATCTTTACAAACTTTCCCTTCCGCCTGAATTCATCACAAACACATATTCTCTTCTGTAAATATAAACGTTGTACTTTGTTTGAATAAAACGACTGATGAAGCTTCACGCTTAAAGCGGAAACAAAATATTTTTCTTCCTACAGATCTACTGTTTGAGTCTTTCCTACCTCATGATATATATATATCATATTATATAATACCAAACTTGTTGGTAAATCCTCGCGTGAGAAAAAAAACAGCAAATAGTTTGATTGGGGTAAAAATATACCTACCAACATCACCGGTGAAGAAAAAAATGTTTGTAAAAAAGAAAAGACACAGATATCGTAGCCAACAAAAAATCTATTAGTACAATTTTTGGCCAAAAGAAAAAAATAATTTATATGCATATAGGGGCCGGGTTAGTTCAGTCGTAGATAAGGCGTTCGGCTAGAAACCACAAGGTTCCTAGTTCGATACCGGTCCCCGCCACCTCAGCGTATGAGTAGCACAGGGCTCTGTGCGGTAAAGTAGGGTTGATGGTAAGGTGTGGTGGCTCACTCAGATGCTAAAAACAAATCTCTTGGTCTAGCGCTATTGAAAAGGGGATGACTCCCTCGCCTGACTGCAATCCGACTTTAGGCGCACCCGTCGACTTTACTTTTACTTATATATATATAAATATATATATATACATACAAAACCCGCCAGGAGACTAAAACTAATAAGTAAAAGTGGCTCAATACTAAGTAGAAAAGCAAATATGAATAAGAGTCCAGATCTTAGCCCTGAAAGAGCATTAGGCGAACTTTTTAGTAGGCTTCGTCTGACTCATTAGATTTTTCTTAAATATATATACTATAATATAATATATATATATTTGAATTTAAATTTAACATTAATCTATTTTTCATAATAATATATATATATATATATATATATATATGTATATATTATGTATATAATATGTGTGTGTGTGTGTGTGTGTGTTGTGTGGTGTGTGTCCGATTATAGTAATTACAGCACTACAAGAAGATAGAGTCCAGTCTATATTTTAGGCCAAGTCGATAGGATGAAGAAGTAGCAAGGTGATCACATCACAGATAAAAGGAGAATTTATTTAAAATGGTAATATGTAGAGTTTATTGTCGGCCTGTCTTCACCTTGTGCGCATGCCAGCATTCCATTGGCAGACGATGATGGCAAGAGTCTCAGATCAAAGATGAACATTACCGATTACGTGCAATCCCCGGCGAGGATACGTCTTAACGTCACAGACCACAACGCATTTTCAATGTCAGCGGCGCATTAAGCAACATACAACACGTACAAACAAAAAATAAACGCATTCACGTTCACAACCTAGAATACAGTTATTTAAAAATAACATCATTTTCAAAAAAAAATTCATTTGGGAAATAAAGAATGCCAATAGCTGGACTGCTTCAGTTGATTCTTTTGATAAAGAGGTATACTCGAAAATTCAACAAGAAATAATAAAAATCAAGGTCACAACACACCATTGTTCCCCCCTATTATTATTTTTTAAATTTATTCCTACAAACTGCATTGTGATAGGCCTATCTAAATCACTCCTAAACGCAATAATATATATCATATATATATATATATATATATATATATTATATATAAACAAATACAAAGTGGCTCAATACTAAGTAGAAGCAAATTTATTTTAAAATGGATACAAAGAAACCTACTCGAGTTTTCACAATAAGGATCTTCAGGGTTAAATCACTGAATTAATCGAGGTGCCGATTATTGGCAGCCGATCACACGTGTGTTCATTGTATATGCATATTATACAATGAACACACGTGTGATCGGCTGCAATTAATTGGTATCTCGATTAATTCAATGGATTTAACCCTGAAGATCCTTATGGTGAAACTCGAGTAGGTTTCTATTATCCATTTTTTAAAATATAGTATATATATAAGTATATATACTAATATATAAGTAAAGAAATAAGAAAAGACCTTAGAGATTTTGGTTAAGACAGAAACTTGAACCTCCTCGAACTGCGACAGGTTTAATAAAAAAAACTGTTGTGTCGTAAGGAAGATTTCTTCTATGGACTTTTGGATATATATATTATATATATATATATATATATAATATATTCACTTCCGCTGTCGTTTATCGGCAAACAGAAAAAAATTATAGCACACAACCATATACCTAAAAAAATGCACAATGTTTTCAATTCGATACATCACAACTCACAGCGTCACATACTCACACCATAAAATAAGATATTTGATGTCATATTTCAAAACCGTCTCCTTTTTTTCAAACTTCAGATCAGAAATTTTTAACAGACTAAATGACAAGGATTACCACTCGCTTTTCTCATTATTCTGTGGTAAATAATTTCTTATCTTATGCCCTGAAGATGATCTAATTAATAGATCGAAACACTGCAGCGTCGGCAATAAACTCACCACTTAACCCATTTAAACCTGGGTTCTTTCATTTTTTCTTGATATAATACATATATATATATATATATATATATAATTATATATATATGCTGTCCCAATATAAAGAAAAAACTTTCCCAAGCCAGCTATATAAATAATGACCATTCTGCCCATTTCATCTTGTTTCTTCTCCCTATCTACTAAAAGAATCAAACATTCTATTCATACCTACCCCAAAAATGCTGGCCTAATTTCCCCCCTACCATACTCTACTCCATTAGCACCAAGCCACCTTCTCATCCTATCTTCCCAATTCCATACAAAGAATCAAAAACTGATTCTCCTAACCAACTAAAGAATTTGAATCAACCATACCCCACTTCCTTTAGCACTAAACAACCTCCTCTTCCTATCATCCGCAACAGATTCCATACTTTTGATCTCCCCCCTCTTCTATGATAGATTTCCATTGACCAATCAAATCCTCACAAACTCTTCTCTTCCTCCTGACTTCATCACCAAACTCACCCACTCCCACTCACTTTCTCTTCTATAAATACAAATGTATGTCGCACTGATGTTTTAATAAATGACTGATGAAGTCCTGCTCAGTGCAGAACGAAATATATCTCCTACAATCTAATTGTTTGAGTTTTGCTCTTTTTGTCCACTTTTTCCTTTATCCTTACCACATTCTGTCGGATTTACTCCTACTCTCATATACTCATATATATATATATATATATATATATATATATATATATAATATATAATGTTAAATAATGCAGCCATTTTCTGTCTGCAAGTTTTGTCCTTTGTTTTTCGTATTGGCCGGATTATTTTTGTAATATCTGGCGAAAATTGGCTGATGTATTTGCCATATGCCATAGACCGAGTACTTTCTGCTCTATCGTGGGCCATTTCAAGGTATTTTGAAACCGTACAAACAATTCCATTTACCATTTATATAGGTTGTGTTTATTATTGTTGATGTTATTATTATTAGTTTTATTATTATTATAGTCATTATTATTATTACTTTTGCTATTATAATTTTATAGTAATTATAGGCATTTTAGAATGTTGGTGCTATTATCAAAGTTTATTTTGCTTAGTTTTGGATTTTTGTGTCTAATATGAAGTGCTTCTAAGATTTTTAGTCGGTGTTTACATGATTGTGTATCTATAATGGTAGTGTTATCGTTAAGTATTTTCCAGAATCTATTATTGGGGCAAGAGTGTGATTTTAGATGATGGGCTATTGAGCTATTGTCTGTAAGGTGCATTATAAGCCAATTTTCGCCACATATTACAAAAATAATCCGGCAATACGAAAAAACAAAGGACAAACTTGCAGACAGAAAATGGCTGCCTTATTATATATACTAGCAAATATATGCACCCTCCGGGTGCAAGTATTTAAGTTTTGATATAATAAAATATCATATTAAATTAGAAAGGCTAATGAAACTGACTAAGAATGCAGATAAAAAGATCTGCAACAGAGGGGGTATAATCGAAAAATAGAACAACTTTGAAACTAACTATACCATCATTTTCCATTACTCCCCTCTTTCATTGGTAAATTTTCCTAATTTAACTATTTAGTTAAAATAGGAAATAAAGGATAATATTACAGTTATTTCTTCTTGTAAATAAATTTTTTTAAAGATTTATCCACGAGATTTTTGTTTATATTTCTTAAGATAAAACCAAACAATTAGAAATCAACAATACCAAGCACATATTTATTAAAATAAAATTTTAAATATCAATATGCAAATTAGCCTTCTCGTTCAAACTGTAAACCGCTATTTTGTTGTATATATAAATACAATTGCATGTTATTGGTACGTAGATATGGTCAACAGTATTAATAATGTAAAACAATTTTTATTAATAACTGAAGGTTTAAAAGAATGAAATCATGGAGAATTTGACGTAAATAATTAAGGGAATTGTGACTTGAATAGTAATATAGTTTCGGTTACAGACAGAAAAACACACAATCTCCATTATAATAAGATATACTTACAAGAAAAAAATGCTGCCTAAATACACACACACACACACTTATTATATATATATATATATATATATATATATATATATATATTTCATGGAGAGTGGGGGATAGTATTGGGAAAAGATGTAGAGGAAGGTGTCAACAAAAATAATATATATATATATATGTATATAAAATGAAATAAAAAAAAAACTCTCTCCTGACCAACCAAGAATTTTAACCCACTACTTCCTACCACCCCCTTTCCTAACAAGCACCTAGCAACCTCCTCATCTTATCTCCCCGAACAAACTACAATCATCTGATCTCCCCCTTTCCACATTATATGATAGATATTCTCTGACCAACCAAATCTTTACAAACTTTCCCTTCCCCTGAATTCATCACCAAATACATTTTCTCTTCTGTAAATACAAACGTATGTACCATTTTGTTTGAATAAACAGACTGATGAAGTTCCCGCTTAAAGCGGAACAAAATATTTCTCTCCTACATCTACTTGTTTGAGTTTTTCCTTACCTCATATATATATATATATATATATATACCAAACTTGTTGGTAAATCCTCGCGGTGAGAAAAAAAAACAGCAAATAGTTTGATTGTAAAAATATACTACCAAACATCAACCGGGAAGAAAAAATGTTTGTAAAAAAGAAAAGACCAAGATAATCGTACCAACAAAAAATCTATTAGTACAATATTTTGGCCAAAAGAAAAAATAATTTATATGCATATAGGGGCCGGGTTAGTTCAGTCGGTAGAGCGTTCGGCTAGAAACCACAAGGTTCCTAGTTCGATACCGGTCCCCGCCAACTCAGCGTATGAGTAGCACAGGGATCTGTGCGGTAAAGTAAGGAGTTGATGGTAGGTGTGGTGCTCCACCTCAGATGCTAAAAACAATCTCCTTGGTCTAGCGCTATTGAAAAGGGGATAGACTCCCTCGCTGACTGGCTATACCGACTTTAGGCCACCCCGTCGACTTTACTTTTACTTATATATATATAAGATATATATATATACATACAAACCCGCCAGGAGACTAAAACTAATAAGTAAAAAAGTGCTCAATACCTAAGTAGAGCAAATAATAATAAGAGTCAGATCTTAGCCCTGAAGAGGGCATTAAGCGAAACTTTTAGTAGTTCGTCTGACTCATTAGATTTATCTTTATATATATATATATATATAATATATATATATATATGAAATTTAACATTATCTATTTTTCATATATATATATATATTATATATATAATATATATATATAATATATATATTGTGTGTGTTGTGTGTGGTGTGTGTGTGTGTGTGTCCGATTTATAGTATTAACGCACTACAAGAGATAGAGTCAGTCTATTTTAGGCCAAGTCGATAGGATGAACGAAGTAGCAAAGGTGATCACTCACAGATAAAAGGAGAAATTTATTTAAATGTATATGTAAGAGTTTATGTCCGCCTGTCTTCACCTGTGCGCATGCAGCATTCCATTGGCAGACGATGAATGCAAGAGTCTCAGATCAAAGATGAACATTACGATTATTGAATTCACGGTTTGCATGGCTATAAATACGATATCAAAACTACCAAAGTCTTCTTTACAAGATAATACACGATTCACCCTTAACTTATACAGAAATATGGAAGCGCGTGGCGTAATGGTTAAAGTCATGGGAAATGGACTCGTCGCCCCGAGTTCAAATCCTGGACGTGATAATCGCATTTCACTTTGCGCTAATATCCTTGGGAAAGGTATGAATCCTACTCTCCCTCCAGCAATGGATAAATAGTAGGGTAGACTGGGCTCTTTTATCTTGGTTAGGCAACCGGTCTAGGAGAAGGAAAACTCTGATTTCAAAGCTGGTGAACTCCGCTAAAGAAATTGACCTTGTGTCACATCCTGCTCGTGTGGATGGGTTGGTAATATATATATATATGTATATATTTGGGAATAAAAGGCCTTAAATACCATGGGTATCGTGGTTATGGACCATTTCCTCTCGGGAGTATGCTCACGAGCTTCTTCAGACCACTGATATATTTTATTTAGACAGGCACATGGCCAAACTCATTTTATATTCATACATTTCACCTCCTTCATTCAGGGGTGGTCATATTGCATTTTTTTCTTTTCAAGTGTCTTTTTTATTGGTGGAAATTTTTTTTTATTTTATTTATTTTTTCCCCTTCATCCTTTGCCTGGTTGGCGGTGTTTTTTATGTGTTTGCCTAGTCTATTTGGTAAATTCCTAAGTTTAGTTTGACTGACCAACAGGATCTCAATTTATGGTCTAGATGCCCTTTCGCTCAAATATATATATATATATATATATTATATATATATATATATATATTATATATATGTGTGTGTGTGTTGAACGCACTTACACTATTTTACCTAAATATATGCACCCACGGACCGAAGAGCTTTTAGTGTCATAGGGACCATCTTTCCAGACAAGTACCAAACAGTGTAATTTATACTATCCTTACCTTTTGGTGTACCATTGGATTTATCAGCAGACAGTTTCACATTTGCATCCCCTAAATATGTGCACCCAAGGACAGAAGAAGGGACCATATTTTCAGACAAGTGCAAAACAGTGTAATTTATACTATCAACGTACCCTCAATGAGAAATCTATGGATACAGTGGTAGTAGATCTGCGTGACTATCCTGCTAACCATCACACAAAGATAGAACGCCCATACCAGAAGGAAAAAGTACCTATTAAGAATAAAACTTATTGATTGTCTGCTATCTGAGCTCGTTAATCATTAGACTACGTGTTTGTTTGTTTGTTTTCTTTTACGGCATATCAACCTCGGTGGGTCATTTAATGCCAACTAAGTTTTGGATTCGTAGCGGTAATCTGGCAGAGAAAAATATGTATATGTATAGATTTTAACTATTGTTCAATTACTTGTATTTTTTAGTACAATCTCATTTCTTTTAGGAAATGTAAAATCCTTTTTGTTTTACGACATATCAACCTCAGTGGGTCATTTAATAGCACTAGATAGGATATGCTTCACTGTAAATCTCTCTTGGTATGTAGTGCATATTGGGGATTCTGTGCCCTCTAGTAAATGTATATATGTATTGATTGTAGGAAGCGCGTGGTGTAATGGTTAAAGTCATGGGAAATGGACTCGTCGCCCCGAGCTCAAATCCTGGACGTGGTAATTGCATTTCACTTAGCGCTAATACTCTTGGGAAAGGTATGAATTCTACTCTCCCTTCAGCTATGGGTAAATAGTAGGGCAGACTGGGCTCTTTAACCTTGGCTAGGTAACCAGTCTAGGAGAAGGAAAACTCTGAATTCAAACCTGTTGAACTCCGCTTAAAAAATTGACCTTGTGTCGTATCCTGCTCGTGCGGAGGAATTGGTAAATATATATATATATGTATTGATTTTAACTATTGTTCAATTACTCATGTTTTTAGTACAATCCCACTTCTTTTAGGAAAGTCAAAACCCTTTTTGGTTTTATGGCATATCAACCTCGGTGGGTCATTTAATACCAACTAAGTGTTGGATTCCTAATGTTAATTTGGTAGAAAAACAAATGTATATATTTATAGATTTTAACTATTGTTCAATTACTCATATTTTTGAGAACAATCCCACTTCTTTTAGAAAATGTAAAATCCTGGATGGTCTTATTTTCGTGAAAGTTTTTTCAAATTATTTGCTTGGTAGTATTTTTTTCGCACTAGATCAAAGTCTACACACTCTAGCAGTATATGTTTCACTGTAAATCTCTCTTGGTATGTAGTGCATATTGGGGATTCTGTGCCCTCTAGTGTTTCACTGTAAATCTCTCTTGGCATGTAGTGCATATTGGGGATTCTGTGCCCTCTAGTAAATGATGATGACTGATTTAGTTGTGGCCTATGTGAAGACGGGTCAGCACAATCAGTTCTCTTCTATTTTTGTTGTATTTTAAGTTCCATTCTCCAATGGTAGGTTTAATGTTTTGAATTTTGCATTCCAATGATTTTGCCATTTTTTAATGATAATTTTTTACACAATTCTTTATAATCAGTATCTGGTATTTTTGTTTTTGTTATTGTGTAAAATCCTACTTCTTTTACATCCTAGATGGTTTTATTCAGATCACTTGGTAGTTTTTTGTTCGCACTAGATCAACGTCTACACACTCTAGCAGTATATGTTTCAATATAAATCTCTCTTGGCATGTAGTGCGTATTGGGGATTCTGTGCCACCTAATAAAAGTATATATGCATAGATTTTAACTATTGTTCAATTACTTATATTTTGAATACAATCCCAATTCTTTTAGGAAATGTAAAATCCTGGATGGTGAAAAGTTTTTTTTTCAGATTACTTGCTTGGTGGTATTTTGTTCGCATTAGATCAACGTCTCGTTGTTTATTATATGAAGTGGAAGTAGATTATTATTATTATTATTATTGTTATTAGCAACAGAAAACACCCTCCGGGCGTCGTAAAATTAATTTTTGAAAGACATTACCTGAGAGGGTGGGAGTTAAAAATTCAATATCAGAGGGTTTGTATCATAAGTAAGACAAATCCTCATATTTATTAAAGGAGTAAAAAAAATAAATAAAGCAATTCGAAATGAAAACTGAGCCCCGTCCCTCTCAAATAAAATGTTGCGTGCATGTAATAATCAAACAATTATCTTCAATATTTTCCACATCAATTTTACACAAAATCGTAGGTATTTATTTATTTGTAAACTTTTTAGTTAACTTCTTCTTACTGTAAAGAAAAAAAAGGACGAGAGTAAAAAACAATTTTAAAAATTGTTTACTCAAATTTTGGGTGTATAAAGCATAAAATATTGTGACGAAAGCTGTGACGTAGAGCTATGACGTAGTTTTTGTTACAGACAGAAATACAGACAATCTTCATTATTATTATTATTATTATTATTATTATTATTATTATTATTAAGTCGTGTCATCAATATTCTAGGTTGCTTAAATGATAAGAAACAGCTTTAATGAATAAATGATAGAAATATACGTTAAAATTCAAGAAGCGACAAATAGAAATGAATTTAAACGTCACTAATAGTTTAATGCATTAAAGTAACTTCTAAAAAAGAAAAAAAAACGTCAATAAGTGAATGAAATAAATATCTAGATAAATAGATACATATATTTATCGAAAATTCTTTAATCTTTACAATTTTTTAACCATTAGTTTAATATTTAAATGTAAAATGTAGCAGTTACAAAAATAATTAGCTCTGACCGGACTAAAAAAATTTAGGAACATCAGAGAGTGAGTTAGAAAGAGAACATGGGAGTAAGAGAGAGAATAAAAGGAAAATGATTTATCAAATTTTAAAAAAGATCGCCGATAATTCATATAGTATAATGTTTGTTTATTTTAGGAAATATTTTTCTTTTGGTTTACTTTTAAAATATTATTTTTAAGAGATGTATTCGTAAACTTGAATGTTTGGAGATATTCTTTTTTTAAACTTTTTTGTATAAATGATAAAAACTTAAATTCAGTTTTTAATTGCTTGTTGCATTAAAGTGATAAAAATAAATTCGTTTAGTTTATTTTCTTTTTTATGCCTAAAAAAGTAACAATTTAAAGGAGTTAGGTATTAGACGTCCTTATTTATTTAGGTCTGTCGGCTGGGACTGTATAATATGCCGACTGCACCTCTGTTGAAAGAAAATCAAAGATAAAAAGATGTGTATCGAATTATAAATATATATAAAATTATATAATATATATAAAATGATATTAAGTTAAAAAATAAAAATAAAAACAAAAAAGTCTACGCCTATGTTTCACTGTTTCGGTTCCGATCGAAAAGTTTCGTCTTAAATATGTTAAACCTCGTAAACCTCAAATACTGAGATTGATGAAATCAAAACGACTTGCTTTTGTTAAATGTCACAAAGCCTGCTAACATAAATACTGGGGGGGGGGAGTGCATTGGTGTGGGGTGGATATTTTCCTTGTACCCTACTTGTACAAGGTCAGGCACAAAGGTCCTATTTATGTGGGACCACCCATAAACTGAGACTCATGGGTGGCAGATGGAAAATTGCGTCGATCCCGTCAGCATCCCCCCTCAAGGGGGGCGCATCAGGCGCTGGGCAATAAACCCAGCCCTGCCCCTTTAAATCAAGGTGGCAGGTATTGCCTGGGGGTATAGCACCCTGGGATCGACGCTATTAATTCAACACACCGATCCAGTGGCCGAAACACACCGGACCTCCGACCCGAAGGACGGGTTGGAGTGGGGTGGGGTGTTGTATTTTCTGTCGAATCAGCTTTGTAAGAATTCTAAGTGCATAATTGACAAGGGGCAACTGGCATGAAATTTGATAAAAATATCGTGCATGGATCCCGAAACATTTTCCGGACCAGATGATTTGGTGACTATGGTCAAATGTGGAACTCTGGGATTCTGGCTTCTTGGTTCGTTGAACAGCCATGAATAGTTCTGTAATTTGTGGAACTCGTACAAGAGAAAACTGGAGTTGCAGTTCCATTTTCATGCATGAATGGCACCAAATCTTTTGACCAAAATCAATGTCAAAAGAGTTGAGTGACCCAAATTTTATATAGAAGCTTTACGAGAAATTCCTTTGGAATCCGTTACCACAAAGGAAATCATCAACCACAGAAACATTAAAAGAAAGCCATTAAAGACATCTATGGAGAGCAGATAACGTCCTAGGGAGTGAACTTGATGACAGGATTTCAAATCTTGAACGAAGTTATTTTCATATCACATTTCGCTAATATCACATTTCGTTAATACCCCTGGAATAATGCGCGTAGTGTAAAGGGTACTATCTCAAGTAAAATGAACACGGCGTAGTGAGTGAACTTGGCGACCCGAGTTCAAATCTTGAATGATGTTATTTTCATATCACATTTTGCTAATATCTCATTTCGCTAATATCCCTGGAATTGTAATGCGTAACGGCCGAAGAAAAATGGAATCGGTTTTGTGAGTGAACGTGCCGACCCGAGTTCAAATCTTGAATGATGTTATTTTCATATGATATTTCGCTAATAACCCTGGAATAATAATAGTAATGGGTACTATCTTAAATAAAATGAACACGGCGTAATGAGTAAACTTGGCGACCCGTGTTCAAATCTTAAACGAGGTTATTTTCTATATCTCTGAATTTTTTTTAGATGAGGCTGGATAATTAATATTATTTGTATTATTCGGACTATTGTCCTCATGTTTATTGTTATCTTCATTATTTCTCTGCATTTTTTAAATGAGGCTTGATAATTTGGATTATTCGGGTTATTCTGACTATTGTCCTCATCTTTATTGTTATCTACACTATTTCTCTGAATCTTTGAGATGAGGCTTGATAATTTGGATTATTCAGTTTATTCGGACTATTGTCCTCTTCTTTATTCTTAACTACACTATCTCTGGATATTTTGAGATAAGGCTGGATAATTTGGATTATTCGGATTATTCTGACTATTGTCCTCATCTTTATTGTTATCTTCACTATTTCTCTGAATCTTTGAGATGAGGCTTGATAATTTGGATTATTCAGTTTATTCTGACTATTGTCCTCATCTTTATTGTTATCTACACTATTTCTCTGAATCTTTGAAATGAGGCTGGATAATTTGGATTATTCGGATTATTCTGACTATTGTCCTTATCTTTATTGTTATCTACACTATTTCTCTGAATCTTTGAGATGAGGCTGGATAATTTGGATTATTCGGATTATTCTGACTATTGTCCTCATCTTTATTGTTATCTACACTATTTTTCTGAATCTTTGAGATGAGGTTTGATAATTTGGATTATTCGGTTTATTCGGACTATTGTCCTCATCTTTATTGTTATCTACACTATCTCATGATCTTTGAGATGAGGCTGGATAATTTGGATTATTCGGATTATTCGGACAATTGTCCTCATTTTTATTGTTATCTACACTATTTCTCTGAATCTTTGAGATGAGGCTTGATAATTTGAATTATTTGTATTATTTTAGACTATTGTCCTCATCTTTATTGTTAGCTACACTATTTCAATGAATCTTTGAGATGAGGCTTGAAAATTTGAATTATTTGTATTATTCGGACTATTGTCCTCATCTTTATTGTTAGCTACACTATTTCAATGAATCTTTGAGATGAGGTTTGATAATTTGAATTATTTGTATTATTCGGATTATTGTCTTCATCTTTATTGTAATCTTCACAACGTATCGGCCGATGTGGCTCCGACAAGAAGGCCGTAAAACACATCGGTAGAAACGTTGTTCAGATAACAATAAAGATAAGAACAATAGTCCGAATAATACAATACTACTAATAATATGTCTTTTACCAGACGAAAGCTCTGCATAAAGGGTATTCTTCGGTATCCGTCCATCATCCATTCAGCGGACAATACCCAGCCATCGGAGACGACGCTGTCTCAGCAGAGAACACAAGCTGAGGATACTCCCGTATGCAAATTATTTCATTATTTACATAATTTATTAATTATTAGAAATTAATATTAATATATTTTTCTGCCTCTAAAGAATTACCATGGATTCGAACACGGGATGCCGATTCCATTCTCTACGATGAAAACCCTTACATTAAACTGAGTGTGGTTGGTCACGTGTATGAGGAACCCAGTAAGGATCGAACTCCTTAGTAATTGATTTAGAAAAGAAAGAAGAAAATTATATTTCAAGTTTCCTCAGAATTTAGTTGTTTAAAAATAGCGAAATGCGCGCTTTTGTATTGACTACCATCTTAAAATATCATATTTAACTTGGACAATATTTCACCGAGTGTGTTGGTGGGGGTTGTGAGACCTGGGTTTTAAGTCGATGAAATAATCAAAGATAAAATTAGAATAATAATCCTGGCTTGAAACAAGCTTCTAAGATTGGTCTGGTTCCAATAACAACGTCTGGGGATAATTTGCGAAAATTTTGTAGCCAGTAGCAGTGTTTAGAAAGTTGGACATTTAAAACGGAAGGGAATTGTATGAGGGTAATAATTGTCCTTCTCCGGTGAGGATGGGGACTGTGAGGACGTTGTGAGTCAAGTAGTCTGTTTTGTAAACGTGGATTTATTGAAATAGCTGTAATGCGATACCCGAGGGGAGAGCGGAAGTCAGAACGGATCGAAGAAATTCAGAAAGAAGCAAAAATGATTTTATTTCGCGACACTCAGATTCCATATTTTCAACAATTTCTATTTGAAATCTTGATGAAAGAACAGCAAGGGTTGTGTATTATTTTGAATTTTTCAGACTATTGTCGTCATCTTTATATTGGTATTTAAGAATCATTTTGGTAATTGTTATAGGTGATATACCCTATTGACCAATGTAATGCGCCGACAGGTTACTATAAATAACAGGGATAATTGTGGCTTAGCAGTAAGCCAATGCGAGTATGCCAATAACTCTGTTCGTCGGACGTAATTTCCACATATCTCTATTGTATTTGTCTACTTTCTGTTAATACATTTTTCTACATTTGTTACCCGTCGTTTTGTTCTTATTTGACCACTTAAAACCTCACAACAGTAATTTATGAGGAAGTGCGTCCCTGTCTCAAAAATTGCTACCCGGTGACTATCAAAATAACGACCCCAGATCGTCGTAATTCTTGTTTATTTATCGTAATTTGTCGTAATTCTTGTTTAGATATGAAGATAGATATATACTTTGGAATATACTGAGATAAATAGATAGATAGATAGATAAACAAACAAAACAATATAGATAGATATAAACAAATGGAGATAGATAGATAGATATTTTCGACAAGTAAATGTATTTGGGGGGGGGGTCGCTTCTTTTTTTGTCGTAATTCTTGTTTATTTAAACTAAAAACAAGACATTAAACAAACCTGAATAAAAAAAAATCTTAGTATTTAAAGTAATATAGATAAATATGAACAAATTGAGATAGATAGATAGATAGATATGAAGATGGATAGTTTTGAATAGACTGAGCTGGGTCGTTATTTTAATAGTCACCGGGTAGCAATTTTTGAGGCAGGAGACCGGGACGCACTTCCTCAACATCCGAAACTTCCGGTTGGCTTTCAATTCTCCATTCGGGGGGTCACGCCCCGGTCAAATTCACAACAAACCGTTTTATGTTCATCACTTTTTTTTAAGCCATTACTATCTCTTATTTCTTCTTCCTCCTTTTCTAATAGTAGTCCTCGCAAAACTCAGGACCTTCCATCTCGCTACACTATGTTGTCATTCCCATTTATTATCAGCTATTTATGTTAGAAGAAGTGTTAGCTCGTAGCTAACACCCGTATTCCTATAATGTATTAGGTTATTCAAAAGAGGGTAACCTAATACTGAATAATCGGTAGGGAAAAATACATTTCATACAATATAACATTTAATTACTCAACTTTCAAGGAGGGAACCAAGTTTACGTCCCAAACTACAAATGAGACACAAGGTGTTCGGGGAATAAGAATAAAGGTGTCAACCACAAAATGGAGGGTGGAAACCACTTAGTATTTTTTTCGGATGTCTGGGAACAAAGACAGGCATCATGTGCGTAACTGCTGAGGAGCGACCGACGACACCTGTCGCTTCCAGCGTCCTGTTCGTAGAAGTGGGTGATTCTAGGGTTCAAAAAAGGACAGGTGACGTTGGAGAGCCCCCCCCTTAATATAAAAGGGAGATAAGTATTATCTGCGTTATTCGGACTATTGTCCTCATCTTCATTGTTATCTGTACAACGTTCGGGCCGATATGCCCTCCGGCCTTCTTCAGGTATTTCTTTTCGGACTCGGGAACCTTCTCGGACTCGGGAACCTTCTTTTCGGACTCGGTAACCTTCTTGTCGTAATCGGGAAACTTCTTGTCGTAATCGGAGCCATCACGAAACCTTCCCGATTACGACAAGAAGGTCACATGATTCGTGAGATTCCCGCCTCTGGGATCAGTTGGAGCAATAACCGTCCGGTAGTTTTCCATCCCCTGATCTGAAAACAATGGCTCCTTAGAATTCTCGTTACAGGACTGCCAGTCGGTGAACTCACGTTAATAACAAGACTCGGAAAATGAATAAAACTTACCAGAATGTTGAAAAATCTCGAAGAGGCGAAATGAATACCATAATAATCCTTATTTCTTTTTTTTATATACCTGAAAGTAGACAAAAGTAGAAATAGGATTAAATATCAAATTTTAAAAAAAGAATACAAGCTGAAAAATATTGTCTCAATGTTCAGAATAAGGAAGATCATATAAAGGTCAGATTATAACACTTGGATACCAAATGATAAATGCGTGGAATAAATGCTTTCCATGATGTGGAAAAGTTTTACTACACTAATCAAACTAGAAAATTAATGTCAATGTACAAGGCATTACACCCGAGAGATGATAGAGACAGGCTAAATGTACCAAGAAATGAAGGACGTATTCATTGGCAACTTTTTCCTATGCACCTCTACACATGGATAGAAAAACAAAAACAAAACAAGATTTGTTTATATATTTACAATTTTGAAAAAAACCCAAAACTTATGTTATCATTAAATCTTGGCCATAATTTAAAATCATTCCATTCATAGAATTATATTTCTAAAATTCTCAGAAATTATGAAGGATAAATATGATAAAAATAAACAAAAAATATTGAGTTCGTGGATAATCATTGCGCATTTTTTTATCATATGGGTGCTAGAAGGCGGTGGCTGCAGGTCTACATGTCCTGGTAATGACGTTAAACTCTATCTGATGGTGAGGTTCCAGTTTTGGAGGTTTGGGGAATGTGGAGCACCCCTTCATCACCATTGCTCCCTGGTCCACTCTGACTCGGAGTGGTAGTACCTGTTATGGTCCCATCTATAGGTTGATATGCCATACAAACAAAACAAACTAAACCCATTTTGTTTGTTCTCTAAGCGCTTTGTTAGGGGCCACGTGGTGCAGCCGTACAGTAGCATTGATACAAGCACGAAGAATTGTCACTTTAACTTATCAGTAAGATCTGATTTCCATATGATTGATAAGCTGTCAATGCTTTCTATAGGCATGCATTAACTTTGCTTTCTGAGAGATGGGTGGTCAGAGAGGCCCCCTTCAATCAATCGACTGGTCATGTCAAGCCCTAGCACCTATATAATTGCCCCAACGCTTTTTATCATGTGCTAGAATGCAGTGTATGAGAGTCATCATGTCCTGGGAATGACGTTAAACTCTATCTGATGGTGAGGTTCCATTTTAGGAGGTTTGGAGAATGTGGAGCACCCCTTCATCACCATTGCTCCCTGGTCCACTCTGATCCGGAGTGGTAGTACCTGTTAGGGTCCCATCAATGGGTTAAATAGAAAACATGAGTTTATAAGCGAAATTGTATTATCCATTAAAAACGAATTTATTTCAAAACTTTGTCAGCATTAAATATTTTTGAATATCAAATTACCAATAGAAGTATTCGGCATAAAATAATCCAAGGGGTTGACATGCCGTTAAATCCAACCAACCACCAACCAACCAACCAACCAGCCAACCAACGAAACAAACAAATGATAATGGATAATTCCATGTCAAATAATTCAGGAAATGTCACCTACCCCCTTCAGTTTTTCTGAAATTGTGTACAGGTGTGGACTAGGGTACAGTTAGACGATCCCCGAAATTTGAGCTTCCAATTCCAAAAATTGGCCAAGTTATGTCGATTTTAAACTTGAAGAATTTGAGTCGGGGCGAGAAAAATGGCGACATTTTGTAATCTATTTTTGTCTGTAATATGAAATCTTTACTTCTCTAAAAATTAGTTTATAGCCTGAGGAAACCAAAAATGTTATCAAAATAAGCATGAAATTAACTCTTTTTAAATTATCAATTATTTCTGATTTTTTCATAGCAAGATCAATAAGTGGAAAAATCGCAATGTGGCACTGCATATAAAGATTTTCTTTCTTAAATATTATTCTACATATATTGAACATTATTTGTACCAGAAATAGAGTTTGGTTTTTGCTCACAAGCGAAGTTACAACATCAGTTAAATTTTACACTGTTATGTTATGAGTGATTCGATTCAGCCATTGAATAAGGATTATAAGACGCAAAATAACTGTCAGAGTTCGATAGAAATTATCAGGATTATGTTGGTGGTTGGATATATTCAAAATAATATACAAACAATATATTTCCCCTTGTATCAATCATATTGACTGCAAAATTCTGACAATAAATATGGGCTTAGTATTATTGATTTCTAATTGTTTGGCTTTATTTTGATAAATATGAGCACAAATCTCAGGAATAAATCTTTAAAGAAATCCATTAACAAAAATAAATAACTGTCATTTTATTCTTTATTTCCTAATTTAACTAAATAGTTAAATTAGGAAAATTTAGCAATGAAAGACGGGAGTGATGGGAAAGTAAGTTTCAAAGATGTTCTGTTTTTCGATTATACCCTTCTCTGTTTCAAAACTTTTTATCTGCATTCTTATTTAGTTTTATTAACCTTTCTAATTTAATATAATAACCGGGTTAGCTCAGTCGGTAGAGCGTTTGGCTGGAAACCACAGGTTCCTAGTTCGATACCGGCCCTCGCCAACTCAGCGTTATGAGTAGCACAGGAATCTGTGCGGTAAAGTAAGGAGCTGATGGTAGGTGTGGCGCTCCACCTCAGACGCTAAAATAATCTCCTTGGTCTAGCGCTAGTGAAAAGGGGATAGACTCCCTCGCTGTCTGGCTGATACCGACAATAGGCCGCCTCGACGACTTACTACAATAACTTAAATACTTGCACCCGGAGGGTGCATATATTTGCTAGTATTGATAAGGTAGACTTCTTCATATTTTTATCTAAAAATTTTAAAAGTCTCCACAAATTATGCTTCAAAAAATCTTAAAAGAAATCCATTAACAAAAATATATAACTGCATTTTTATTCTTTACTTCCTATTTTAACTAAATAGTTAAATTAGGGAAATTTAGCAATGAAAGACGGGAGTAATAGGAAAGTAAGTTTCAAAGATGTTCTTTTTTTATTATACCCTTGTCTGCTTCAAATCTTTTTATCTGCATTCTAATTTAGTTTTATTAGCCTTTCTAATTTAATACAATTATATATAATACTTATTACATTAAAACTTGCACCCGGCGGAAGGTGCCTATATTTGCTAGTACATATAAGGTAGATATCTTCATATTTTCATCTGACAGACAAACTATGCTTTAAAAAATCACCTGGCATATCATAAGTACAATCTTTTATCATGACATGTTTCTTACGATCAATTCCCTACCAAAGAGAATATACAGTCTGTTATTGAAAAATACCATAATGGCATAATATTTAGAAATTATTTTTATACCATAAGCAGGTCATTTTTTTTCTATATCAGTCTGTTCATATCTATCTATCTTTATACATACATGCATACATACATACATACATATCTACACACACACCACACACACACACACACACACACGCACACACACATATATTTACATATATATATATATGACGATAACTATTAAACCATGCGCTTCTCTTTTATATATATATATACATATATATATATATATATATATATATATATATATAGATAGATAGATAGATAGATAGATAGATAGAGAGAGAGAGAGAGAGAGAGAGAGAGAGAACAGGACGCCTTACGCAGAGTAATGGTTAGCAAACTAGATTAGCAAACCATTGTTAGTGAGTTCGATTCTCACCGGGCGCCTCATACTTCAGGCCTTGTGCCAAATTTAAGCTAAAAACAGAACCTAAATTATGTTTATTTTCTAGTTGAGTAAATAATATTACAAGGTGACCCAGAAAAAACAGAACCCAAATTATTTATTTTCCCATTAAACTAACCCTAAGCCCTAACCCTAACCCTAACCCTAAACCCTAGTTGAGTAACATAATATTACAGAGTGACCCAGAAAAAACAGAACCCAAATTATCTATTTTCCCATTAAACTAAACCTAAGCCCCAAACCCAACCCTAACCCTAACCCTAAACCCTAACCCTAACCCTAACCCTAACCCCCCTAGTTGAGTAACATAATATTACAGGGTGACCCAGAAAACACAGAACCCACAAATCTTGTAATAAAACTGTTAATTTTAAATTTTTTAGAAAGTTTAAGTTAGGGTCTAGTGTTAGTGTTAGTATTAGGGTTAGGGCTAGGGTTAGGGTTGGGGTTTAGGGTTAGTTTAATGGGGAAATAAATAAATAATTTAGGTTCTGTTTTTTCTGGGTCACTCATTTTTACTCAACTAGGAAATAACCGAATATAGTTATACTATAGAGACATAGTCACGGTTTTGCTTTTATCTTAAGGCCAGCTCAGTGCATTTGTATCCACCTCTAACGTTCACAGCAAAAGCATCCGTAATTTTGATTCAAATATCCACTTAGAAGCTGTGCCGTTTTTTTTCCCGCTCTAACCACAGACTTCGTTATTTCAATGCTTTTAAATGAACGGAATCCATTATGTCGATCCCTTTTAGCGCATGCGTGATGTGCAAAAACGCTTAGAACGCAGAACAATGAGTACATGAAGGAGTTTTTTTTTTCTTTCCTCAATCTTACAAGAGGAGTTGCTTTTTTTTTCTTTCTTTTTCACATGTGGTACTTATATTCTAAAAATGTCCAATTGTATGGAATACAATATTTTCTGGATTATGATATGATAATAAAAATATGTTTGAAAACATCTTATCCCAACGAAATATCTTATTATAATGGAGATTGTGTGTTTTTCTGTCTGTAACCGAAACTATATTACTAGTCGAGTCACAATTAACATAGTTATTTACATCATATTCTCCATGATTTTATTTATATTTAAACCTGAATTATTAATAAAATTTCTTCAGCTTTTTATTAGTGTTGTCCATATCTACATACAAATAACATGCAATTGTATTTATATATACAAAAAATAGCGGTTTGCAGTGTGAATGGGAAGGCTAATTTACATATTGATATTAAAAATGTGATTTTATTAAATATGTGCTTAGTATTATTGATTTCTAATTGTTTGGTTTTATCTTAATGAATATAAGCAAAAATCTCTTCAATGAATCTTAAATGAAATCCATTAACAAGAAAAAATAACTGTCATTTTATTCTTTATTTCCTAATTTAACTAAATAGTTAAATAAGTAAAATTCAGCAATGAAAGACGGGAGTGATGGAAGAGTAAGTTTCATTTTTATTTTTCTATTATACCCCCACTCTGTTATATATCTTTTTATCTGCCTTCTTATTAGACTTTCTAATTTAATACGATATTTCATTACATTAAAACTTAAATACTTGCACCCGGAGGGTGCATATATTTGCTAGTTAAGATAAAAATGTTATAAACAAAATAGTTGCTGTAAGTGAAAAAAAAAACAACAACAAACAAACAGAAAACAACAACAAGACGCTTTTACGAGATTCAGATACGCTGAAGAAGGCCGAAGAACAGACATGCCATTATGATGCGATAAAATAAAAACGATAAGTTTGGGTTTGGTCTCTTTGTTTAATGGCATATCAACATTCGTGGGTTATTTTATACCAAAACCATCGTGGAAATACACATCGAAAATTTCGATATGTATTCACCTTTAGATGAATTTATATTTAAAATAGTTTTTTCCGAAAAATTGTTAATAAAAATACGTTATTTGAAAACTTCTTATCTGAATGAAATATTAAGATAAAAAAGTATAAACAAAATAGTTAATGTAAATGAAAAAAGAAGCAAATCATTTCCAATGTTTTTTATAGTAAATATCATTGTCCAATGCATTTTTATAGTAAAAATTATTGTCTAATGCATTTTCATAGAAAAAATCATTTCCAATGCATTTTCATAATAAAAATCATTGTCCAATGCATTTTATAGTAAAAATCAGTTCCAATGCATTTTCATAGTAAAAATCATTGTCCAATGCATTTTTATACTAAAAATCATTTCCAATGCATTTTCATAGTAAAAATCATTGTCCAATGCATTTTTATAGTAAAATCATTTCCAATGCATTTTCATAGTAAGAATCATTTCCAATGCATTTTTATAGTAAAAATCATTTCCAAGTCATCATTTTTGCATAGTAAAATCATTTGCAATGCATTTTTATAGTAAAAATAATTTCCAATGCATTTTTATAGTAAAAATTATTTCCAAGTCATTTTTATAGTAAAAATCATTTCCAGTGCATTTTTATAGTAAAAATCATTTCCAATGCATTTTCATAGTAAAAATCATTTCCAATGCATTTTCATAGTAAAAATCATTTCCAAATCATTTTTATAGTAAAAATCATTTCGAAAGCATTTTCATAGTAAAAATCATTTCCAATGCATTTTTATTGTAAAAATCATTTCCAATGCATTTTCATAGTAAAAATCATTTCCAATGCATTTTCATAGTAAAAATCATTTCCAAGTCATTTTTATAGTAAAAATCATTTCCAATGCATTTTTATAGTAAAAATCATTTCCAATATTAGTCTAATTCAAATGAAAAATCAAAGTCAACAGAAATTATGTCCAGAATTGTGCCTCACTGTTATAGAGAAGGGTGGATTTTATTTTCCTCGGAAACCGATCAAATTCCTTCCTAGAAAAAAGGGATTTTTATTGCACAATATTTCGATTAAATGAGCCAATTGTTTACTGTAGCGTTGCACAGTAAATGTTTATTCTTATCTTAAGAATTGGCCATAAAGAATTCTCTTTGAATCCCAACGAGCCACAAAGAATATTTTCCTAACCGATTCCGTTTAGGTTGCGATGACGAATGCTGCCATAATCTTAGCAGTTTGCAATAAAGAATTCCCTTTGAACTTCTCAAAACAGAAGAATATTCATTCCCAACAAATTCTTCTTTAGGCTAAGATTCTAAAAGCTGCCCGGGTTTGAGCAGTGATTTTCTACATTTTAGAGAATCTTAATACTAGGGTGTGTCAAACGTTTTACAATGTTTTCCTAACCAGTCCTTTCATTTCATAGTCATTTCGGGAATAAAAGTTAGATCTGTCATTTGTTTGTGACTTTTTTTTAACCTCTGAATCTAAAATGACCCCAGTTTTTAAATATAAAATCAACTTTTTGAAAGTCCGGAAAAATTCTCTTTCCTTTTCAATAAAATAATCAACGCAATTAGTTTACCAGTCCTTTTACTTACAGACAAACAATACAATTTTGCTTATTTGGAGAGTAAGCTGTAGAAAAAAAAGACTTGACGTGATAGAAGAAAACTGACTGAAGTTTTGAAATCAGGATGCAATTATATTAGTCTCAATCAAATGAAAAATCAAAGTCAACAGAAATTATATCCAAAAATTTTCCTCGATGTAATCATTTCCAATGCATTTTTATTGTAAAAATCATTTCCTATGCATTTTCATAGTAAAAATCATTTCCAATGTATTTTTATAGTAAAAATCATTTCAAATACATTTTTATAGTAAAATTCATTTCCAATTTTTTTTTACAGTAAAAATCATTTCCAATGTATTTTTATAGTAAAAATCATTTCTAATGCATTTTCATAGTAAACCATTTCCAATGCATTTTTATAGTAAAAATCATTTCCAATGTATTTTATAGTAAAAATCATTTCCAATGTATTTTATAGTAAAAATCATTTCCAATGCATTTTATAGTAAAAATCATTTCCAATGCATTTTTATAGTAAAAATCATTTCCAATGCATTTTTATAGTAAAAATCATTTCCAATGCATTTTTATTGTAAAAATCATTTCCAATGTATTTTTATAGTAAAAATCATTTCCGATGCATTTTCATAGTAAAAAATCATTTCCAATGCATTTTTATAGTAAAAATCATTTCCAATGCATTTTCATCTAAAAATCATTTCCAATGCATTTTCATAGTAAACATTATTCCCAATGCATTTTTATAGTAAAATAATTTCCAATGCATTTTTATAGTAAAAATCATTGTCCAAAAAATGCGTAAATCTTGTATATTAATTCAGTTCTTTGTCTTAACAGAATAGCCCAGGACTCATCAATCATAAGTAGGTTTCGCTTGACCGAGTCTGCCAAGTTCATTCTACTTAGCTTCGATATCAGCACTAATGCTAGCCCCATCTAGCTAATGTTTTACCATTGTTCTGTTGGCATCCTTCCGTCTGCTAAAGGCGATGGCGTAGTGTCCACTTTTTATCTGCAACTGCGTGAGTGGCTGAACGGACCAATTTTTGAATGGCAATCTCTGGTGCAGTGATTGCAAACAAATAGTGATGCTTGCTGGAGTTGTTGTTGTCTCTCCTTCCTTTTGTACACACACACACACACACACACACACACACACACATATATATATATATATATATATATATATATATGTGTGTGTGTGTGTGTGTGTAAGTTAGAGTAGTCAGTTCTTATATACAGGAGGGTGCAAAATTAGGTATACAACTGCATATTATCTTAAGTGTCCTCATTTTGTAAACCGCCCTGTCGGCTGGGGCGTTAGAATGCACCGACTGCACCTCTGCACAGGGGTAACACATAAGTAATAATATCACCTCATACAAGTATTATTATCCAATAAGTGATATTACCTCATACACGCATTATTATCCAATGAATGATATCCCCTCATAAAAGTATTATTATCCAATAAGTGATATCATATCATACAGGTATTATTATCCAATAATGATATTTTTTTTTTCATCTGAGTGGAACAGAAGTCAGTTTCCATTGTTCCTAGTTCGATGCCAACTCAGCGTATGAATAGCACAGGGATCTGTGCGGTAAAGTAAGGAGCTGGTGGTAGGTGTGGCGCTCCACCTCAGACGTCAAAACAATCTCCTTGGTCTAGCACTATTGAAAAGAGGATAGACTCCCTCGCTGATTGGCTGATAGGCCGCCCCGACGACTCTTATTTTTATTTTATATATATATATATATATATATTTTCGTCTGTTCATATCTTTCTATATATCTATCTTATTCTTCTGATCCACCTTTCCCGTGTGATAAATAGTACTAGAAACCCTCAAATTTATTGAATACGAATATATTCATATATTCATATCTATCTATCTATCTATCTATCTATCTATCTATCTATATTCCACCTGTTTATGTATCTCCAGCGGTCTGTATTAATCTGTTCCTATCTATCAATCAATCTCAGTCTGTCCATATCTATCTATCTATCTATCTATCTATCTATCTTCATATATTCATATCTCTCTCCGTCTATTCATATCTACATAAATCTCTCTCCCTCTCTCTCTCTCTCT
>CM042182.1:4351824-4379324 GCA_023376005.1 Doryteuthis pealeii | reverse complement strand
AATACTAATAACATACAATGTATTTATATATACAAGAATAGTGTCTTCCACTGTGAAACGGGAAGGCTAATTTGCATATTGATATAAAGATTCAATAAATCTTAAAAGAAATCATTAACAAGAGGAAATAACTAATTTTAATTCTTTACTTGACTAAATACTTAGAATTATAAAATTTTAACAATGGAAGACGGAGAGGATGGAAGAGTAAGTTTCAGTTGTTCAACCTTTCGATAATACCCCCCCCCCCACTCTGTTTCAAAACTTTTTTTATCTGCATTCTTATTTAGTTTCATAAGCCTTTCTAATATTTTATTACATTGAAATTTAAATACTTGCCATATATTAGATAGCATTGATAATAGAGATTCGGTTCTATTTGTCTGTAACCAAAACTACGTCACTTTATAGTCGGTATCATTACTATACTATATAATGCTATAACAATTCTATCCAAAATCAATTAATTGACAAATTGACAGAAACATTTTGATATTTATTCCACCATTAAATGAATTTAATATATTATATATATATATATATATATATATATTATATATATAATATTAGAGTGTGTGTGTGGGTGTGTGTGTGTGTGTGTGTATAGGTAAATCTACGGTTATTGTAAATTTTCTAATGTACATTTTTCTTATTCATAAGTTTTTCATACACACACACACACACACACACACACACACACACGCATATATATATATATTATATATATATATATATATATATATATATATATATATTATATATGTGAGTACGAAAATAAACACTGTGTTTATTTGATATGCTTTTAGCCGACATTTTTGGAGGATATGTGCTTAATTGAAGTCATACCAAAATTTTGAAAATTAATTGGGTAATAATTAATGAATTTCTAATTAATTTTCAAAAATTAGGTATGACTTCAATTAAGCACATATTCTCCAAATATATTATGTATATATATGTATATATATATATATATGTATATATATGTATATATCTTTTTCTTATATACTATCAGTATATATTTATCTATCATTTCAGTCTCTCTCTCTCCTCTCTCTCTCTCTCTCTCTCTCTCTATATAATATTATAATATATATATATATATATATATATATATTAAATTATATATATATGTATATATATTTATATATATTATATATATATATATATATATATATATGTAATTATTAGCTAAGCTATGCTTATTCTGTAATATAATATAATATCATATGATATATATATATATATATATATATATATATATATATATATATATATATTATATATAATTATATATTATAATAATAGAGCCTAGTTTGGCAGAAATATACACAACCTGTCTGTGTTTCTGAAATAATGTGATATACAAGGCAATCACAAAAGTAAGGTATTCCAAAATGCTGGGGACATGGGGAAACTGTTGTCTGCTATTGGCAATACTGTTGTTTAACTGTGCATTGCCTGTACTTTAATCGTGACTTGCTACCACGCTCAGTCTGGAGTCGTTTCTGATGGTGCTCCCGATCGACGCTACTGCCAATTTAAAGTCTGCCACAATTATTTCTCATTTCGTGAACGGAAGGCATTAACACTGATTGACAATTAATGACAATATGAAGTTCATAAAGTGAATGTGACTATATACTCGGAGCATTAACGAACCGCTAAGGCAGACGTTAGAAATAAGATAATCGATAAAAGGAAGAAGAAAATGAAATGAGGATAAAAAGAGAAGAAAAGACGCAACGACTGCTTAGTGCAGTCTGACATGGCTACAAAGCAAAGCAAGGTTGTAAAGTGCTTTGCTTTGATCAGTTCAAAACTTATATAAACAAATGTCAGTGAGACTCAGGAGAGACGACATCTACATCTATATTTAAAAATTTCATCTTCTATTACAATGTCATGTCTTTCGATCAGTTTATATAGCAGCAATAGCGATTTTCTAAATTAAAAAAATAAAATGTGAATATCCAGACATTGATCCAAAAAATTTCTATCATCTCACACGCCTTAATTAATAATTGATTTAAAATCCTTTTATTTTCAATATCATCTTTTATCACAAATATGTATTATGCTACATGATATATAATACATACATAATTACACGTAATATATACATATATATATATATATAAAGTAGTTGGCAAGTCATGCATGGATGTCAAATATCTACTACCGCTGTGCACATGAGTAGATTGATATAAGGTCAATTACCAAGTGCAGGTTACCAGTTCAATTCAGTTTTTCTTCAAATATCACTTGCCGATACAGGTTAAAACCCCAGTCGTCATACATTTACCCATACTGGTAGGAGGTAGTTGGATGCCATACCTTTTAATAAGGGTGTTAACCACAATGAAAATGCAAAACAGCCTTGTCTAGGATTTGAACTCAGACCAGTAGTCAATTTCAGAAACTAATGCTAATTGTCCATAAGAACACTTAACGAGGCATACATTTTTATATAATCACATTTTTTTTTCATTTTGAACACAGACTTTCTCAACTGTGATAAGGTGTCAAATTAGATACGATGTTTATATAATGGCGTTCCCGGTCTAACTTATTGACTAAGCTCTGGTCTCGTTCCCTGCAGTTTGTATGATTGCGGAAAAAAAAGGTTACTTAAAGTTATTATCTATTATTCATCTAATAATTAATATTATTTTATTATTCGACTATTGTCCTCCATCTTCATTGTATCTGTACACGTTCGGCGATATGGCCACCCGAACCTTCTTCAGTATCTTTTCCGACTTCGGGAATCTCTTCTACGGACGCCACAGAATCTTCTTGTACACCGCGCAACCCTTCTTCTTGAGGGCTATCGACGAAACTTTACAAATAACCAATTAGACTGCAGTCAATACCTCCCTCAAACAAGGATAATACTCAATTAAAGTTCCCATTTTACATTGTCTGGTTAAATCTAAATTCCAGATTAATTACACAAAGTTCTTTTTTATTTCTGTGTTGTTTTTAGATCTGCTTTCTGATAATTTGATATGAATATTGCAACTATTGTTCCCTTCACGGGAGCCATCACGGAAACTTTGAACCTAACCCTACTATTTAGTCCACGGGGTATCCGTCTCACATTCCTCTAACACCATAGCTGGGTAGGGGTGTTGTTAAGCTGTGTAAATTATATTTAATTCCCGAGTCCGAGATCGCGTTCCCGAGTCGCAACAAGAAATCCCTGAAGAAGGCGACGGGACATCGGCCAAAAAGGTTGAAACAATGAAAATGAGACAATAGTCCGGGAAAATACAAATAAGACTAATCATTCTTTATTATCAACTAAAATACGTATGAGAGAAAGAGGGTTAAAAGAAATAATCAGAAAGAGAGAAAAGAGAAGCAAGGAAAGAAGAAGAGAGAAATAAAGATTTATATAGCAGCATCGTGAAAAAGAGAAGGAGGAATCTTTTATTTACATACAAAACATTGAAAAATAGGTTCTATAAAAGCATTAGGTAAATTCATTACAGAAATACATTAAAATTCATTTACTAAGAAATACATGAGAAATCATTTTTACAAAATACTTAGAAATCATTTATACAGAATAAATTAGCAATTCATATTACAGAAAACATTAGAAATCCTTATTACAGAAAGACATGGGAAATATCCTATGAAAAGGCATTAGGTATAATTTAATTACAGAAATGCACTAGAAATCATTGATTACAGAAATACATCAGAAATAATTTAATTAGAGAAATACATTAGAAATCGTTTAGTACAAAAATAGTTGGAATATAGTTTCTGTAGAGAAATTCATTACGTATAATTTATTACAGAAATGCATAGAAATCATTTATTACAGAAATACATCATTAAATCGTTATTACAGAATACATTCGAAATCATTAATTAAAGAAATGCATCAGACATCGTTATTTTAGAATGCATTAGAAATTCTTCATTTCAGAAATCATGGAAAATAGTTCGTATAAAAATGCAGACGTCTAAATGATTACAGGACATCTATATTACAGAAAAAAATGCAGGACGTCTAAATTATACATCAAGACATCGTATATTACAGAAAAACATTAGAAATAATTCATTAGAAAATACATTCGAAATCGTATTCAAAATAGATTGGAATATATTCTGTGGAAATCATTACGCTATAATTATTACATAACTGCATCATAAAGCGGTTATTACAGAACTCATTAGAAATCGTATTACAGAAATGCATTAGAAATTCTTTATTACAGAAAAACATTGGCCGAAAATGTTTTCTATAGAAATGCATGCGTCTTTAAATTATCCAGATCATTACAATAAGAAATCGTACATTACAAGAAAAATATAGAAATTATATTTATTAGAGAAATGCATTAGAAATCATTTATTACAGAAAATAGCATTGGAATAATTCTGTAAAAGATCATTACGTATAATTTATACAGAACTGCATCATAAATCGTTTAATTACAGAATATGCATCAAGAAATGTTTTACAGAAATGCATCAAAATCATCATTACAGAAATGCATTATAAATCATTTATACAGAAAGCATAGAAATCGTTTATATACAGAAATGCATTAGAAGATCATTCATTACAGAAATGCATTAGAAATCGTTTATACAGAAATACATCAGAACACATTTATTAAGGAAATACCTAAAAAATCATTTATTACAGAAATATATCATAAATCTTTCATACAAGAAATACACAGAAACTATTTATATAAAGAAAATATCAGAAATCGTTTATTATAGAAATACATCATAAATATATTACAGAAATCATCAGAACACATTTATTAAAGACATACATAGAAAATCGTTTATTACAGAAATACATCAAAATCGTTATTACAGAAAATACATCAAACACATTATTAAAGACATACATTAGAAATTCATTTATTACAGAAATGCATTAGAAATCATTTACTATATGAATGACATTGAAAAACATTCGAGCAAATGCACCGCGAAAGCATTTCCCGGGCAATGATCGGATATATTTTCTAATGGAAAGATTGGAAATCATTGTACAGTTGGGAAATGCAACTGGAAATCGATTGCTGTCGAATAAATAGGAAATTATTTACAGTCGAAATGCATAGGAAAACATGTTCATCCTAAATGATCTTTTTCAAGAGGGAAGTAATTATCTTCACAATGGAAACGTCCAACTATGTATATATATAATTCATCATCATCATAAAGCTTCTGTTTGTATTATCATCTTGTGTTTTTATTTTCTATCATCTGTTGTCTCCCCTGGCTGACATATTTCTTCAATCATCCGGCTTAACCAAAATCAGCTTCCAATGTTCCAAATCCGGGTGGAATTTTCCTCTTTGTAAGGAAATCCTGATAATTTCCTACTTGGATAATTACATTCTTCTCATGTGTGTGGGTTCGTTTTCTTTCTTGTTTTTCTTGTTTTTTTTTGTGAACACAAACATTGAATACTTCCGGGTTCAGAAAATCATTACCATTATCTTGGATGAATTATGTCATTTCACGCATTACATCAATATTCTCCCTCCCATGCCGAATAAATAGCCGGGATACTGACACTTTAACCTTGGAATGGCAACCAGGTCTAGGAAAAGGAAAACTCTCAAATCAAATCTGTGAATCTCTGTAAACCTATATATATATATATAATATATACTATATATAATATATATATATATAATATAAATGTATTTATTGTGATCTTTTCAAGCTTTCTGGCGTAACCTTCTTATATGTTGGATGGAATCGTGGATTAGTCACCGAAGTTCATATTCGATACTGTCGGCACTTTGAGGGGGATGTGCCCAGTTTTTTAAGTATATTAAGCATGTGCAGCTGGAGGAGGAGAATTTCATTGCTCTTTGCTCGTTCTTCTCGTTCTTCTTCTTCTTCTTGCTTCTCTTCTTCTGCTTCTACTTCTTTTCTTCTTCTTCGTCTTTGCTTTCTCATTGTTCTTCTTCTTCTCCTTTCATCTTCTTCATCTTCTTCTTCCTCTTCTTCTTCTTCTTCTTTCTTTTCTGTCTCGTTCTTGTTCTTACTTGTCTTCCCTCTCCTTCTCTCCACCGTGTTCTTCTTCTTCGTCTTTCTTCTCTTCTTCTTCTTCTTCTTTGCTGTTCTTTTCTTTCTTTAACTTTCCTTTTGCACCCCTTCTTTCTTCTCTTCTGTCTTCTTTCGTCTTCTTACTTCTTTCTTTTCTTTGCGTTCTTGTTCTTTTTCATACCTTTTCCTTTCAACCTGTTTTCTTCTCTTGCATCTTTACAATTTTCTTCTTCTGCTCTGCCTTTTCCTTCTTCCTCTTTTCTTCTCTTTGCGTTGCACACTTCCGGCGCCCTGGTTTTTTGTCCTTTCTGTCTTCTTTTTTTTTCTACCCTCTTACGCATACATTGTGTTCTGCTTTTCCTCTCTAAAATCTTTCCCTATCTTCACCTTCTATCTTCTTCTGCTTCTTTTCTTCTTTTCTCTTCTTACCTTCTCTTCCTTTTTCTTTTCTTCTTCTATGGCCTTTATTTGCGTCTTCTTCTAGGTTTTCGCTTCTCTGTTCTTGTTCTCGTTCTTCTCTTTCAGATCTTCGTCTTGCTGGGCGGCGCCTACCTTCCCTTTCTTTCTCTCTCTCTTCTTCTTCTCTTCTTCCTTCTTCTCTTCTCTTCTTCTTCTTCTTCCTTCTTTTTGCTTCTTTCCTTCTCCTTCTTCTTTCTTCTCCCTATTTATATATTATCATTATCATGACCCTCATTATATTATTATACTAATATGTAAAGCTTCGTTTGATGCTCCTGAAAACGACATAAAAGAAATCCCCACATCTTCTAACACCGAGCAAAACACCAAATGCCAAAGGCCAAAATTGAAGTTGTTTCCAATCCCTGGAATATGAGGAAAAGAGATCCGGATGTTCGTCTTTACATTCCCTTTGGAACTCTATCGCTTGTATCATTTCTTCTTTTCTTCTCTACGCCCGTTCCTCGTTGAATCTTTGACACTCTTATCTGATAGACCTAACGTAGCATAGTAGATATAGGCTTTGATTGCGGCCTTTGGTTTAGCTTTACGGCATACATCAACCCAGGGCTGGTCATTTAGTGACGACAAAGTTCGTGCATAAACATTCATTCCTTAATTATGACATAATACCAATTTGTTTATCTAAACTTGTGTTTCTCTATCTTAACCCATAGATGGACGTAATACTTAGCTTGTAACACGATTATTTACTTTAAAAATTTCACGGCATCCTCCATATGACCACTCTATGACCGGGGCGGGTTGGTTTACTTGAAAAAGTTTGTACTTTCAGGAGAAAAACGTTAGGGTGACCTCGGGTGGTTTATAAACAAACTCTGGCCGGAATCTCCTAGACTATGTCCAACGAGAAAAACTGGTTTGCATATATTCCGCCTCCCTAACTAAAAGATCTATGGAGGCTGTATAGCAGTTTTCTTTTTCTTAGTTTTTCTTTTTTTACTATTTAAAGACTTTCTTTGGTCTATCTAAAGGATGGGCGTTTCGAGAACAGGATCCCCTCAGTGCTGGCCATGATGCGGCACGCAACACCCATGTTTCCCCGATCTCATTCTAAAGACACTTTCCTCACTTTACACCGTCAAAATCCGGTTGTATGTTAGGGTTAGGCGTTAGGTTAGGGTTAGGGGTAGGTGTCTTAGGGTTAGATGGTTTAGGTTAGGGGTTAGTTTTATAATTTAAAAAAAACTCTAAAAATCTGTCTATTAACAATTACCCGATTTTGGACGGCTGGAAAATTCGGAAAAAAAACTACCCCACGATCGAGATCGTATCAAACAAGGGTGCCTAACAGGTTATATGCTCCATGGAATTCCAATGTCAGTTCTAAGTGTCCGCTGATCATTAGCAATTGCATTTAGCAAAACTAAAATATCATAACGAACTATCCTGTCGGGTCTTGGAATAACTTCCCCATCAGTCATAAACGACTGCTTCGGTTGTCCTATTTTTAACTCGCATACTGCACGATCCACACTGAATTTTGGACAATGGCAATCGTTGTTGCAGTGACTGCAAAACGAACAGTGATGCATTGCCTTGATCATACGCACTCCGTCCCATTAGCGACTGTCTCCCTTCCTTCTGGTCCTCTTTTCTGTGAGCCGGCATTGCCATTATTTGTGGAACCTACACGCCGAAGCAAACTGCACACCTTAACCAATGATACCTACTCACTAAATTGATAGACTAACGAGGTCACGCGGTTGAACCCTACAAGCCAATGCAACATCCCAATGGCGGGCTGGTGACACTACTTAATCACTCACGCGACACTTACTAGCACACACACACGCCTCACGCTACTGCCACGCCTACATCACCTTAACACACAGGCCTACATCAGCGAGATACCGTAAGGCACTCAGCAACCACAAAAAGATACACAAACAAAAGGATCTACTTTTACCTCCAACGAGCGATCCCGCTACAAGATCTTCACACAGCGGACGAAAGCTTTATCCCTCCACATATGAATCCATAGCGCTGCTGGCTACGACCCGCGCTCCATAACAGAGGTCAACACTCGCAGGGCTACTAATAAATCGAAGTGTGTCTTCCCTGTCTTTCACTCCTTTTCGCTCCCTTGTCCATCTGATCTAAACCGACGTCGGCATACATCTCAGGACCATCCACTACACCGACCGTCGCTTTCTGTGTCACGTCAACTCTAAGTCTCTCGGTTTGACCTAGTGCCACTACCTCATATATCCCATCTGTATCCAGCGCTATCCTACGCTCAGACGCGCGTCTTCGTTAAATTCCAACTCTCGTCCAAATCGCGCCGATCTCGAAACTCTCTCAACACATACACCCCATATACACACCCACACCAGCGTATCGAGGATTCGCCTCTCAACTACTCAATTTCGCATACAGTAGTCTTTCGGTGATGAAGCCTTCTACATGGCCATCCACCTCTCTCCATCAATCCATTGCACCCACACAAAACCCAGTCACGTACACAAGATCTTCCGTCCCTTCCAGTCCGCACAACTTGCGCACCAAACACTGCTGTTTCTCTTCCCGTACTTTCTCTCAAGTCCACTAAATATCTCAATCCATCCTGCGAAATCATTTAAACACAGAAACATGCCTATATGGAAATCAACTTTCAACTAACAATTAGCAAATATCTGAAATCGGCAACCCACTCATCTTCACATAAACAAGACTCAAACTACCACATTCGGCATACCATATACTTACTATATAGTGACATCGTCACCTACAACTCCCGAATTGTAATCTCAATTTACTCATTGAAAATTAATTGGAATTCATTTACTATAGAAATGTATTGGAAGATCATTTACTATAGAAAGCATTGGAAATCAGTACTATAGGAAGCATTGGAAATCATTTAATATAAATTACTATTAAATGTATTGGAAATCATTTACTATAAAATGCATTGGAAAATCAATTTACTATAGAAATGCATTGGAAAACAAATTACCAATAGGAAATGCATGGAATGCATTTCTATAGAAATGATTCCAATACATTTCAATAGTAATATATATTAAATGATTCCAATGCAATTCCTATTAGTAAATGTTTTCCAATGCATGATTTCTATAGTAAATGATTTCCAATGCATTTCTATAGTAAAATATTCCAATACATTTCAATAGTAATTATATATTAAATTTCCAATGCATTCCTATAGTAAATGATTTCCAATGCATTTCTATAGTAAATGATTTCCAATACATTTCTATAGTAAATGATTTCCAATTAATTTCAATAGTAAATGAATTACAATGCATTCTATAGTAAATAATATCCAATGTATTTTATAGTAAATGATTTCCATTTCATTTCTATAGTAAATGATTTCCAATGCATTTCTATAGTAAATGATTCCAATATATTACAAGAAAACAAGAACAGCATGTTTGCCACCATTTGCGAGAGACATCTGCGCTGGTGTGGTCATGTCAGGAGGATGGACAAAGGCTGCATCACCAAAGACCTACTGTATGGCGAATTAGTAGAAGGCACTCGACCGGTAGGGAGACCACGCTTCGATTTAAAGACGTCTGCTAGACGGACATGAGACATGGCACATCAACACCAACACATAGGAGGTTGGTACACAAAACCGAGCGGTCTGACAAGGGACGAAAAGGAGTGAAAAAGACAGGAAAGAAGTTACGATTTTAGTAGCCATCCTTTAGGCTTCTAGCAAGAACGTTTGTCTAGTGGAGATACTTTCTGTTGAACATAGCGCGATCCTTGGTAAAGAATCCTTTGGTTGTTCCTTGGTGCTTCTCAGCCTTGTAAGTGGACGTCTCTCAGTATCAGTGATTAAGTAGTCAACCAGCCACGCATTCGGGATGTTGATTGGCTGAGGTTTTAACCGCGTGACATCGCTTAGTCTATCAATTTAAGTGGTGTATTGTAGCTCGGCTTATATCCGCAAAATAATCCAACACGCCACAGAAAAGATAGCCAGAAGGAAGGAGAGACAACAGCAACTCCAGCAAGCATCACTGTTCGTTTGCAGTCACTGCAACAGAGATTGCTATTCCAAAAATTCAGCTGTGATCGTGCAGATGCAGTTAAAAAATGGACACCACACCATCGTCTTTAACTGACGGAAGTATTCCAAGACTGACAGGATAGTCGTATGATATATTTATATTGTAAATGCATTGCTAATACAATGACACTATAGAACTACATTGGGAATCATGGAGCATATAACCTTTAGGCACCCCTTTTGCGATCTCGATTCGTGGGGTCATTTTTCCATTTCCACCGTCAAAATCCGGGTAATTGTTAATAGACGATTTTTAGAGTTTTTTTAAATTATAAAACTTAACCCTAACCCTAACCCTAACCCCTAACCCTAACCCCTAACCCCTAACAAACAACCGGATTTTGACGGTGTAAATGAGGAAAGTGTCTTTACGAATCGAGATCGTGGAAACATTGTTGCCTGCCCATCATGGCCAGCACTGACGGGATCCTGTCTCAGAACCCCATCCCTTAGATAGACAAAGAAAGTCTTTAAAATAAAACAAAAGAAAAACAAGAAAAAGCCAAAACTGCATACACCATAGATCCTTTTAGTTAGGAGGCTGAATGATCATCAAACCCAGTTTTTTCTCGTTGGACATATCCAGGACCCCAAGTTTTTTTATAAAACCACCCGAGTCACCCTAATGTTTTTCCTGGAAAGTCAACTTTTCAAGTAACCCAACCCGCCCGACCTAAATGTCATATGGTCCGAAATTATAAAAATAAATAATCTTTACAAGCTAATATCTACGTCCCATCTATGGGTTAAATAGAGAAACACAAGTTTATAAACAAATGTATTATGCATTAAGAATGAATTTATTTCACAACTTTGTCGTCATTAAATGACCCACCGAGGTTGATATGCCGTAAACCAAACCAAACCAAACCAAACCTAATATCTACCTATGCTAGTTTATCTATCAGATAAGAATCTCAAAGATCAACGAGGAACGGAAAGAAAAGAAGAAAATGAAAAAATTCCAAGAACACAAAAGACGAGCATCCGATTCTTTTCCTCATCTTCCAGGTTGAAACACTCAAATTTGGCCTTGAGCATTTGGTTTTTGCTCGTTGTAGAAAATGTTTCCATTTTATGTCGTTTCCAGGAGCACAAACGAAGCTTACATATTCATATAATAATAATAATAATGATAATAAAATAATAATAATAATAGAAGAAGAAGAAGAAGAAGAAGAAGAAAGCAAAAAAGAAGAAGAAGAAGAGAAGAAGAAGAAGAAGAAGAAGAAGAAGGCGGCAAAGACGAAGAACAAGAACGAGAAAAGAACAAGAACGAAAAAAGAACAGCAAAGAAGAAGAAGAAGAAGAAGAAGAAGAAGAAGAAAAAGAGAAGAAAGAAGAGAAAAAGAGAAAGAAAGAAAGAACAAGAACAAAACAGCAAAGAAGAAGAAGAAGAAGAAGCAAAGAAGAAGAGAAGAAGAAGAAGAAACAGGTGAAAAGGAAAGTAAAGAACAAGAACAAGAACTGCAAAAGAAGAAGAAGGAAGAAGAAGAAGAAGAAGAAAGAAGAAGAAGGTGAAAAGGAAAGTAAAGAACAAGAACAAGAACAGCAAAGAAGAAGAAGAAGAAGAAGAAAGCAAAGACGAAGAAGAAGAACAAGAACAAGAATAAGAACAAGAACGAGAACAAGAACAGCAAGAAGAAGAAAGAAGAAGAGGAAGAAGAAGATGAAGAAGAATGAAAGGAGAAGAAGAAGAAGAACAAGAAGAAAGCAAAGACGAAGAAGAAGAAAAAGAAGAAGAACAGCAAAGAAGAAGAAGAAAGCAAAGAAGAAGAAGAAGAACGAGAAGAACGAGAACAAGAGCAAGAATTCTCCTCCCTCCAGCCTGCACATGCATTAATATACTTAAAAAAACTGGAGCACATCCCCCCTTCAAAGTGCCGAAAGTACTCGGAATATGAACTTCGGTTGACTAATCCACGAATTCCATCCAAATATAAGAAAGTTAGCCAGAAAGCTTGAAAAGATCATCAATAAAATACATTTATATATGTATATATATATATATATATATATATATATTATATATATATATATATAGGGTAAGAGATTCACAGATTGATTGAGAGTTTTCCTTTTCCTAGACTGGTTGCCATTCCAAGTTAAAGTGTCCAGTATCCCCTTATTTATCCATGGGAGGGAGAATAGTTGGATGTAATGCGTGAAATGACATAATTCATCCAAGATATGGTAATGATTTTCTGAACCCGGAAGTATTCAATGTTTGTGTTCACAAAAAAAAAACAAGAAAAAAAGAAAGAAAAAGAACCCCCACACACACATGAGAAGAAATGTAATTATCCAAGTAGGAAATTATCAGGATTCCTTACAAAGAGGAAAATTCCACGGATCTTGGAACATTGGAAGCTGATTTGGTTAAGCCGGACTGATTGAAAGAAATATGTCAGCCAGGGGAGACCAAACAAGATGATGAAAATAAAAACACAAGATGATAATACAAACAGAATGGATATATGATGATGATGAAGATATATATACATAGTTGAGACATTTCCATTGTGAAGATAATACGTTCCCCTTTGAAAAAGATCATTTAGGATCGAAAAATGTTTTCCTATGCATTTCGACTGTAAATAATTTCCTATTTATTCCGACAGCAAATGATTTCCAGTGCATTTCCAACTGTAAATGATTTCCAATACTTTCCATTAGAAAATATATTCCGATCCATTGCCAGGGAAATTGCTTTCCGGTGCATTTGGCTCCGAATGTTTTTTCAATGCATTCATATAGTAAATGATTTCTAATGCATTTCTGTAATAAATGATTTCTAATGTATGTCTTTAATAAATGTGTTCTGATGTATTTCTGTAATAAACGATTTATGATGTATTTCTGTAATAAACGATTTCTAATGTATGTCTTTAATAAATGTGTTCTGATGTATTTCTGTAATAAATGATTTATGATGTATTTCTATAATAAACGATTTCTGATATATTTCTTTAATAAATATGTTCTGATGTATTTCTGTATGAAACGATTTATGATATATTTCTGTAATAAATGATTTTTAGTATTTCCTTAATAAATGTGTTCTGATGTATTTCTGTAATAAACGATTTCTAATGCATTTCTGTAATGAATGATTTCTAATGCATTTCTGTAATAAACGATTCTAATGCATTTCTGTAATAAATGATTTATAATGCATTTCTGTAATGAATGATTTCTGATGCATTTCTGTAACAAACGATTTCTGATGCATTTCTGTAATAAACGATTTATGATGCAGTTCTGTAATAAATTATACGTAATGATCTTTTACAGAAAATATATTCCAATCTATTTCTGTAATAAATGATTTCTAATGCATTTCTCTAATAAATTATTTCTAATATTTTTCTGTAATATACGATTTCTTATGTATATCTGTGATAATTTAGACGTCATGCATTTCTATAGAAAACATTTTCCAATGTCTTTCTGTAATAAAGAATTTCAATGCATTTCTGTAATAAACGATTTCTAATGCAGTTCTGTAATAAACGATTTATGATGCAGTTCTGTAATAAATTATACGTAATGAATTTCCACAGAAATATATTCCAATCTATTTATGAAATAAACGATTTCGAATGTATTTCTCTAATGAATTATTTCTAATGTTTTTCTGTAATATACGATGTCTGATGTATAATTTAGACGTCCTGCATTTTTTCTGTAATATACGATGTCTGTAATAATTTAGACGTCCTGCATTTTTATAGAAAATATTTTCCAATGTATTTCTGAAATGAAGAATTTCTAATGCATTTCTAAAATAAACGATGTCTGATGCATTTCTTTAATTAATGATTTCGAATGTATTTCTGTAATAAACGATTTATGATGTATTTCTGTAATAAATGATTTCTAATGCATTTCTGTAATAAATTATACGTAATGAATTTCTACAGAAAATATATTCCAAACTATTTTGTAATAAACGATTTCTAATGTATTTCTCTAATAAATTATTTCTGATGTATTCTGTAATAAATGATTTCTAGTGCATTTCTGTAATAAATTATACTAATGCCTTTTCAATAGAAGATATTTCCCAATGTCTTTCTGTAATAAAGGATTTCTAATGTATTTCTGTAATAATGAATTGCTAATTTATTTCTGTAATAAATGATTTCTAATGTATTTCTGTAATAAATGATTTCTAATGTATTTCTGTAATAAATTATACCTAATGCCTTTCTATAGAACATATTTTTCAATGTTTTTCTGTAATAAAAGATTTCCTCCTTCTCTTTTCACGATCTGCATATCATAAATCTTTATTTCTCTCTTCTTCTCTTCCTTGCTCTCTTTCTCTCTTTCTGATTATTTCTTTAACCCTCTTTCTCTCATACGTATTTTAGTTGATAATAAAGAAATGAATTAGTATTATTTGTATTATTCGGACTATTGTCCTCATTTTCATTGTTTCAACATTTTGGCCGATGTCCCCTCCGGCCTTCTTCAGGTATTTCTTGTTGGACTCGGGAACCATCTCGGACTCGGGAACTTAAATAATAATTTACACAGCTTAACAACAGCCCCTACCCCAGCTATGGTTAGAGGAATGTGAACAGGATACCACCGTGGACTAAATATAGGGTTAGGTTCAAAGTTCCGTGATGGCTCCCGTGAAGGACAATAGTCCAAATATTCAAAATAATCAAAATTATCAAGCCAGATCTAAAAAACAAACACAGAAATAAAAAAAGAACTTTGTTAATTAATCTGGAATTTTAGATTTAACCAGAAAATGTCAAAATGGGAACTTTAATTAGTATTATTTGTATTATTAGGACTATTGACCTCATCTTCATTGTTATCTGTACAACGTTTCGGTCGATATGCCCTCCAAGAAGAAGGTTGCCGGTTACAAGAAGATTCCCGCGTCCGAGAAGATTCCCGAGTCGGAAAAGAAATACCTGAAGAAGGTCGGTGGCCATATCGCCCGAAACGTTGTACAGATAACAATGAAGATGAGGACAATAGTCCGAATAATACAAATAATATTAATTATTAGATGAATAATAGATAATAACCTTTAAGTAACCTTTTTTCCGATTACATACAAACTTGCCAGGGAACGAGGACCAGAGCTTAGTCAATAAGTTAGACCGGGACGCCATTATATAAACATCGTATCTTATTTGACACTATCACAGTTGAGAAGTCTGGTTCAAAATGAAAAAAAAAATGTGATTATATAAAAATGTATGCCTCGTATTAGTTTCTGACACATTAGCATTAGTTTCTGAAATTGACTCACTGATCTGAGTTCAAATCCTAGACAAGGCTGTTTGCATTTCTCATTGTGTTAACACCCTTATAAAAGGTATGCATCCAACTACTCTCCTACCAGCTATGGGTAAATAGTAGGACAGACTGGGCTCTTTAACCCTGTATGGCAAGTGATTTTGAAGAAAAACTCTGAATTGAAACCTGGTAAACTGCACTTGGTAATTGACCTTATATCACATCCTACTCATGTGCAAAGGCTGGTAGATAGATATTTGACATCCATGCATGACTTGCCATACACTTATATATATATATATATATATATATATATACGTGTATATGTATGTATTTATATATAAATACATACATAATGCATATGTGTGAAAAAAAGATGACTTGAAAAATAAAAAGGATTTAAATGCAATTATTTTAATTAAGCCGTGTGAGATGATAGAAAATTTCTTTTGATCAAAATGTCTGGATTATTCACATTTTATTTTCTTTAATTAGAAAAATCGCAATTCTATATAAACTGATACGAAAGACATGAAACCAATTGTAATAAAAGATGAACAATTTTAAATATAGATGTAGATGTTCGTCTCTCCTGAGTCACTGACACCTTTGTTATATTAACGTTATTGACTGATCAAAAGAAAGCACTTTACACCTTTGCTTTGCTTTGAGCCATGTCAGACTGCACTGACAGTCTTCGTCTTTTCTTCCTCTTTTTATCCTCATTTTTTTCTTCCTTTTATTCATTATTTATTTAAAAGCTGCCTTAGCGGTCGTTAAGCTCGATATATAGTCACATTCACTTTATCGAATTCATATTGTAATTAATTTCAATCAGTTTAATGCCTTTTCCGTTCACAAATGAAATAATTGTGCAGACTTCAAAATTGGCAGTAGCGTCGATCGGGAGCACCATCAGAAACGACTAAGACTGAGCGTGGTAGCAAGTCACGTTAAAGTACAGGCACATGCACAGTAAACACAACAGTATTGCCAATAGCCAGACAAACAGTTTCCCCATGTCCCCAGCATTTTGGATACCTTACTTTTGTGATTGCCCTTGTATATCACATATATTCAGAAACACAGACAGTCTTTGTGTTATATATTGTACAAACGGAAATATGAATTTCTGGTTTTATTAAACAAAGAAGTTTTTACAACTGCCCGTTATCAGATCAAGAGATAAAAATACGTGGGTGTAGCTATGAAGATAAGGTCAGTCGGCAGTTGGTCCCGGAGGCAGTCACGCGGAGAGAGAGTGAGGTGATCGAGGTCAGTAGTCGGCCGAGCGGGACCTGGTGTAGTTGGTGTCGGAAAAGCTAGCGTTAATATTTACCAACTGAAAAAGCTTGTCGCCCAGAAATTTAATTGAAGGACCGAAAGTGTAAAGACTGAATATATTGATTAAACTGACCCTCTCTCTCGAAGTTAAGAAGCTTGAATTTATTTCAATAAACTTCTGGAGGATAACTTTGGTGTTATTGTCATCCCTTACAACGAAGATAAAACTATTGCAATTTAGTACAGTGACGACGCGCTATGCAACATTTGTTTACCAGAAAGAAATTGTTATCAGACTTAATATCCTGAATAATGTTTTTTATTCCGTAAATACATAAAAAAGCGGGAAGGTTTGCAATATATTTGAGCAAAAGTGACTGGAAATCTTAGTATATAACAGGCACTTCCAATTGTTTACTCATTTTCATTTAAAAAATGAATTAACATTAATTAAATTGATTATTTAAGATCAAATTTTTCTTTAAGCCGAAGAGTAGTAATATAATGAACATCAGTAAACAAAAGCAAAATAATATTACACATGTAATTTATTTTTAATACATTTTAAACTATTATTTTCGGTCAACTGTGCTCAAATATATCGTAAACAAAGCCGCTTTTTATGTATATCCAGAGTAATAAAAAAATACACTATTCAGGATTTTAATACTTATAACAGTTTAATCTTAAAAATCAATAACAAAAAAACAAAAACAACAAATACACTCAATAATAGAAGATTTGATAACTTTTAAATGAAATATTGTTTTATTTTTAGTCTAAACACGCAAAATAAAAAAATAACGATCTAAAAAAATCTTGTGAATCTGTGACAAAAAAGAAATGACCAAGATAAAATATCACAATAGATAGATATCACAGATAGATATATAGAGAGATAGATAGATATCACAGAACTAGATAGATAGATAGATAGATAGATGGATAGATAGATAGATATCACAAAACTAGATAGATTGATAGGTTATCTGAAGTAAGTAAGATAAAGAGTTAAAAATTCGAGAGACACATATGAATGATTATCAAAAATCGGGAGACAAAAACATTTGGAAATCTGACCTAGAGGTCAGGACTAGGAAGACATGTGATATTGTTTGGAGAGAGACAAAACAAAATATTTTCTTAGAGATGAGAAAAGAAGTAATCATTAAACTCGGGAGATGCAGGAAATTTTTGAATAATAATAAAAAGACAAAAAACGATAAAAAAAAACAAAAACAAAAAAAGACGAAGAATGATTGTTTTTAATGAAGATCCGTGCCAACCGTTTCCAAAGACTTGTCTTGGAGATTATAAGCCAAAGATGGCTTGTTATGGAGTCGAGTTGCAATTCTTTGATATATGTCGGAAATCGAGACGATGGAAGTAAACAAGTATGGAATGCAAGAATAATCAGATACATACATCCTATACACTACCCCCACAGACAGACAGACAAACAAGCACACAAGCAGACATACACACACCCATTCATATATATATATATATATATATATACGAGTATGAAATAATGTATTAAATTTATATATGTGTATATTATATTGCATATTAAAAGAGATGCTGACCAACATATGAACGAAAACATGAAGTGGAATAGATTATATATATATATATATATATATATATATATACATATATATATGTATTTTCCTGCATAAAGGTTGTATATATGGATGTACACACACACACACAAAATATATATATGTGTGTGTGTAAACATATATTATATGTACATAAGAGAGTGAGTACGTCAGTATATATATATATATATATATATATATATATATATATATATATATATCTTATTATAATGGAGATTGTGTGTTTTTCTGTCTGTAACCGAAACTATATTCCTACTCAAGTCACAATTCTCTTAGTTATTGACATCACATTCTCCATGATTTTATTTTTTATCTAAACCTCAATTATTAATAAAATTGTCTTACATTATTAATACTGTTAACTATGTGTACATACTGACAACATACAATTATATTTATATATACAACAAAATAGCAGTTTCCAGTGTGAACGGGAAGGCTAATTTGCATATTAATATTAAAAAATCGAATTTAATAAATATGTGCTTAGTATTATTGATTTCTAACTGTTTGGTTTTATTTTAATGAATATAAGCAAAAATCTCTTCAATGAATCTTAAATGAAATCCATTAACAAGAAAAAATGACTGTCATTTTATTCTTTACTTCCTCTTATAACTAAATACTTAAATTAGAAAAAATAACAATGAAAGACGAGAGTGATGGAAGAGTAAGTTTCAGTTGTTCCATTTTTTATTATACTCCCTCTGTTTCAAATCTTTTTATCTGTATTCTTATTTAGTTTCATTAGCCTTTCTAATTTAATACAATATTTTATTACATTAAAACTTAAATACTTGCACCCGGAGGGTGCATATATTTGCTAGTATAATATATATATATATATATATATATATATATATATATATATATAATATACCAAGCGTGTTGGTAGATCCTTGCGGAGAGAAAAAAACCGGCAGAGAGTTGATTGTAAAAATATACTACCAAACATCAACCGGGGAGAAAAAATTTTGAAAAAAAGAAAAGACCAAGATATTCGTACCAACAAAAAATAATCTATTGGTATAGTATTTGGCCAAAAGAAAAAACAATTTATATGTATATATATGTATATAAGATATATATATATTCATATAACCGCTAGGAGAAGCTAATTTGTAAAAAGTGCTCGATACCTAAGTAGAGCCAAGTAATAAGGATATCTACTGAGTCAGACGAACCTACTATTAGTTTCGCATAAAGCTCTTCAGGGCTAAAATCTGACTCAGATTTTAGCCCTGAAGAGCTTTATGCGAAACTAATAGTAGGTTCGTCTGACTCAGTAGATATCCTTATTATATATATATATATATATATATATATATATATATATAATATATATATATATTTACCAACCCCTCCACACGAGCAGGATGCGACACAAGGTCAATTTTTTAAGCGGAGTTTAACAGGTTTGAATTCAGAGTTTTCCTTCTCCTAGAACGGTTGCCTAACCAAGGGTAAAGAGCCCAGTCCGCCCTACTATTTACCCATAGCTGGAGGGAGGGTAGGATTCATACCTTTCTCAAGGATATTAGCGCTAAGTGAAATGCCTATTACCACGTCCAGGATTTGAACTCGGGGCGACGAGTCCATTTCCCATGACTTTAACCATTACACCACGCGCTTCCAGTATATATATAGGTATATATACATATTTATATATACATATATATACATGTATATATATATATATATATAAATCTATATACATATACATATATATACTGACGCACTCACACACTTATGTATATATAATATATGCCTATATAGATTTTCATATATATATATATATATATATATATATATATATATATATATATATATGTATGTATGTACAACCATATATACAGCCTTTATGCTGGAACAATAAATTAAAAGAAATTATATATATATATATATATATATATATATATATATATGTATATATATGTATATGTAATATACTTTTAATAAATAGTATATATAGATATATGAGGAAATGTTTCCATAACATATATATATATATATATATATATATATATATATATATATATATATATATATATTAGACTTTAGTAAATAAATAATATTCATTAATAAATTTATTAATCCCGACCGGATTCAAGCAATGTCATGTTTTTTTTTTATTTCAACGCAGTTTACATTTAAATGTTCACACACACACACACACACACACACACACACACACACACACACATATATATATATATATATATATATATATATATATATATATATATATATATATATATATATATATATATAGGTATATATATATATGTGTGTGTGTGTGTGTGTGTATGTGTGCCCACGCAGGTGCGTGTGTGTTTACTTGAGCCCACCCCACAAAGAATTGGTAGTGATATGTTTAATCAAATATATTTTACTTATATCAACAAAAATTGTCTTGCTTTTTCTTTTTCATGTGCATTATTTTATGAATATTAAAAAAAAGCTAAAATTATATAATTTTTTTTTTATTTCAGACTTTATTCCTTTGCTATGAATGAAAATATTTACTATAATTATATATGTGATAATAATAAATGTAGAAATGTTCCCACACACAACACACACACACACACACACACACACACACACACACACACACACACACACACAGTATTTATTTGGCACAAGTAACTCAGCTCCGAGCGAGTCTCACTGTACGCACATTGGATGAAAATTTTAAGTATAGCCCATGACTCAGGGTTTCACGTACGATATATGAATAATCATCTGATACACTGTAATCTATTCTTACGATAAAATTTTAAGATATGGACAGTACTTGACATAGTGTTTCTTTTGATATTTTAACACACAACACACACACACACACACACACACACACCAGTACACGCACACACACGCACATGCATACACAGACATATATATATATATATATATATATATATATATATATATATATATAATGTGTATCAAAATACATGGGTGTCAAAAAGGTACCGAGTTTAAAGCTGTATTTACCAAGATAGAAAGAACAATAAATGGAACGTTTATTTTTTTCAGAATACATGGTGTGACAAAAATAAAAAAATCTCGATAATTTTTGACACACTTTATATATATATATATATATAATATATATAATATATATACTATCATTTATAATTACTTCAGAATAATATATTTACTTATAACTTTAATTAAATTGATAGCAATACTGAAGATAGAATTGAAGAATGAGTGCACCTGTGGAACGTTACATCTTTCTTTCCTCAATTTTTACGCACAAGTCGCGTGCAAGTCGTCCGCAAAACGCACGCAAGGATTGAGAAGAATAACGTAGCATTCAACCGTTATTACACAACCATAATAATCAATAAGTTACAAAAACACACAAAACCTATCAAATATCGGACATATTCTGCCCAAATAATAATTCAATGCCTGAAGAAGATAACAGATCTGAAACACGTGTCGCATATGTAAGTCAATAAAATTAACAAAAAACATAATCCTTTTTGCAAACCTTCTTTTTTTATATATATATATATATATATATATATATATATATATATATATATATATATATATTCCCAAACAATAACAATGAAAACACATTTCATTCAAACATCAACAAGTTTAAGATTATTAATAACATTTCATTCTTTGCAATACAAATTATCCACCAAAACTTTAAAAATGTTTTAACTGTCTCTAACGTCCTCTGCGTTCCTAACGATTTAAAAATTCCTTTTTTCGAACATTTAAAATTCTGTTCTTGTCTCCAACGATTTTTATATCCACTCAAAAAATAAAAAAACACTCTGATGAAGGTCGTAAAAATCTCTCTGTGTACGGAACATTTTATACATTTTTCCTATTATTATTATCATCATCATTTTAACTCCATCTGATTATTTTAATAATAATAATAACGTAAATCCGTATACATTTTGATAAACAGACCGAAACACATGTGTAAGTGATATCGATTAAAAGTGATATCGATAAAATTTATTTTTATCCATCTACATATCTTTTCTTTCCTCATTTTTTCCTCATATATATATATATATAATATATATATAGATATATATGAATATGTATATATGTGTGTGTGTGTGTCTGTGTGTTTGTGTGCGTGCATACACCCGTCCGTATGTATGCGTTAGGTTGCGTACCTGAAAGGTATGACGGTTCCCAAACATGTTTCCCCCGCCCTGTCGGTGTTAGAATGGACCGACTGCACCTCTGCAGAGGGGTAAGACTCACCCAATGGGGCCACCTGTTGGCCGTGGGTGGCGACCCGTGATGCTTAAGGATAGAGCCCAGGTGAATGAGCAGTTCATCATGGGCCTATCTTGGGTTAGACGGGCGGTCGGAGAGGCCCCCTCCGATCAATCGCTGGTCACGTCAAGCCCTAGCACCTATATGATTTCCCAACCCTATTGCCCTTATGGCAAGCCCCACCCTTTTTATCATATGGGTGCTAGAAGTGGTGGCTGCGGATCTACATGTCCTGGGAATGACGTTAAACTCTATCTGATGGTGAGGTTCCAGTTTTGGAGGTTTGGGGAATGTGGAGCCCCCTTATCACCATTGCTCCTCCCTGGTCCACTCTGACCCGGAGTGGTAGTACCTCTTAGGGTCCCATCTATGGGTTAAATAGAAAAATGTATTTATAAAAAAATTGTATTATCCATTAAGAATTGATTTATTTCAAAACTTTATCGGCATTAAATGACCCACTGAGGTTGATATACCGTGAAACAAAACAAACAAACCCAATATGTTTTCCAGGGTGTTAGCTCTTGGCAAGTAACACAAGTGAAAAAACAACAACACTTTCAATGCCTGAAGAAGATAACAGATCTGAAACACGTGTTGCATATGTAAGTTAATAAAATTAAAAACATATTTCTTTTTGCAAACCTTCTTTTATATAATATATATATATATATATATATATATATATATATATATATATATATATATATGAATATGTATATGTGTTTGTTTGTTTGTGTGTGTGTGTGTGTGTGTGGCTGCGTGTGTGTCTGTGTGTTTGTGTGCGTGCATACACCCGTCCGTGTGTATGCGTTAGGTTGGGTACCTGAAAGGTATGACGGTTCCCAAACATGTTTCTCAGGGCGTTAGCTCTTGACAAGAAACCCAAGCATAGTGTTAAAAAAAACAACAACACTTTTACTGACACCCCAAAGCAGAACTTGAACCCTTTCAACCTTAACTCAGACAATAGAGGTAAAACCTTCCAATTGCAAGAAATGAATAGAAAATGTTCGATCTGGCAAGGAGAATAAATCAATTCAAATATGAGTGAATGAAATATGAGATTGAATAGCAAAAGGCTAAGAGGGGTAAGTATGTTGAATTTCCATCGATCCCCCTGCACCACCACCATAAAAAGATCAAAAACAGATGTTACATCTGTTTTTTGTAGTCGAGAGTCTTATTTCCAAAGGCCGGGTGAATATATGAATCATGAAAAAGAGTCACAGGGCACGACAAAGTAATACGAAATCAATTCAAGTTCGATCCGTTCATTTAGATACTTTGTCGTCTCATCTATGTCTGTGTCATTTTCAATCAAACGTTGGTCTTATCAACTGTTTAGGGGGTCACAATAGAGATCTGTCTAAGGGGTCAGGATAGAAAAACAAACCAGACATAAAGGGTCAGCGCTACTTGGAAGGGGTCATAGTCGTAAGCTACAATCACCGTATATCCGTGTATTCGTGTATGTGTATACACACACACACATATATATATATATATATATATATGACCCTGATTTGTGAGTTATCCTATCACTTACTATTATTAATAAAAACCCGAACATTTTCAAACATCCGTCAACAAACGTTTACGCCAGCGCAGTAAGATAAGTACTAAAAAAAACACAAGTACTTCTAAAACCTCTGAAGATGGGATTTATCCCGAAAATATTTAGGAAATAGGTAAATAAACATAATTTTCAACACCTATTCCATTGCATTGTCAATTGCCTTCTAATTTCTATTTTAAATATGTATATATATATATATATATATATATATATATATATATATATATAATAAAATTTATTGGTCCATCTGGTTCAGCTAATTTAAATGACTGCTGTGGTTAGTACTATTTAATTCGTCTTGCTCCTTGTCTCTGTAGTCAGATCTTAGCCCTGAAGAGCATTAAGCGAAACTAATAGTAGGTTCATCTGACTTATTAGATTTATCTTTATTATTTGTTCTACTTAGGTATTGAGCACTTTTTACTTAATAGCTTATTCTCCTAGCGGTTGTATGAATATATATAAATTGTTTTTTCCTTTTGGCCAAATACTGTACCAATAGATTATTGTACCAATAGATTATTTTTTGTTGGTACGACTATCTGGGTCTTTTCTTTTTTTCAAAAATTTTTTTCTCCCCGGTTGATGTTTGGTAGTATATTATTACAATCAAACTATTTGCTGGTTATTTATAATATATATATATATATATATATATATATATATATATATATATTGATGAATAGGTAGTTAGAGAGAAAGAAAGAGAGAGATAACAGATAGATAGATATGAATAGATTGAAACGGATATATTTATGTAAAGAGATAAAGACAGTCAGTCTAACCCTAATGAAATATACAGATAGATGAAGTGATAGATCTGAGTATGTTCCTCGTATTTTGGCGACTTGAAAACTTTGAAGACATTTGTTTTGACAAATGATTGACAGGTCAGAATCGACTTTTCCACTTTCGAACACAATGCAACGTCATGATTGATGGCACCATCATCATCATTTTTACTTGGCATGCAGATTTCAAGTGCAACTGCATCCCACAATCAAAATGATTCCCTTCATCAACATTTTGGAAAAATAAAGTGTATATAACACAAGAATATTGTGAGGTGTGACGTAGAGCTGTGACGTAGTTTTTGTTAGAGACAAAAATACACAAACCTCCATTATTAATAGATTTAATAAGGTTGTCTTAGTTATGCCATGAAATTTGAGCACCTTACGAAAACAGAATTGTCTGCAGAGTATTAATATGATATGAAAAAAATATTTGTAAAAAAAATAAAATTTTTTTTTGAAAATGCGTATTTTGTGTTAAAAAATTCCGGCCCTGAACGAGAGCGTTTGTTTGTACCTCGTGATTAACGGTTTATTTATTCCGTCTTTCCTCATAAATATAGTTGCTTTGAAAAAGACCGTTTTATTAAAGGTCGAAACAGATCTGTCAGCAAACTAATAACATCTTTTGTTTTTTCTAAAAAATGTTATTCATTACTGTCGGATATATATATATATATATATATGGGAATAAAAGGCCCTAAATACCATCGGTATCGTGGTTATGGACCATTTTCGCGAGTATGCTCACGAGCTTCTTCAGACCACTGTTATATTTTATTTAGACAGGCACATGGCCAAACTCATTTTATATCTTGTGCCTGCCTAAATAAAATATATCAGTGGTCTGAAGAAGCTCGTGAACATACTCGCGAGTGGAAATGGTCCATAACCACGATACCCATGGTATTTAAGGCCTTTTATTCCCAAATAACTTTGCTCTGTTTACAATAGTTAAACATTGAGCTCTCATACAGAACCTGAACTCTACAACAAACTACTGGTAGAGAATTAGGACCCACCTAGAATCACCTTGTACCAAGAAACTGGTACCGCACCAAAGTATATAATATATATATATATATATATATGTGTGTGTGTGTGTGTATGTGTGTATATATATATGTGTTTGTGTGTGTGTGTGTGTGTGTGTGTGTATGTGTGTATATATATATGTGTGTGTGTGTGTGCGCGTGTATGTGTTGTTATTTATTTTCATGTTTTGCTCATGTGTTGGGATCAATTATTTAACGAAACAATTATTTCATCTTATATTGTTTTAATTGTTTTTTTCAATTTTCTCTAGTTAAATACTTATTGAAACTGAACTTCTTTTTAACTACATCGTTTCAGATGGATCTAGTATTTTCCCTGAATAATCTATTTTTTCTTTAATGGAACGATCGTTTTTTACTGTGTCTTATTTACCACTTCCTACCACGACGACTGCACCAGGAAAAAGTTTGATTTAACAAAAAAAAAAAAAAGAAAAAAAGAAAAGAAATAAGAGTTGAATCTTAAACGCTTCGTGACACTAATCACGTGTCCTAGTTTAATGAGTTTGATTGTATAATCCTATCCAAACACCTAAGGGCTTTGATAAACGATTGTTTCGCTTTGCATGACAAAAACCAGAATTGATTATAAAAATACAAAGCTCTAGTGCGTTGCACTTATTTTCCTTGTGGGAAGTGTTTGCGTGCATTCGAAATCAACATCGTTAATTCTATTTTATTTTTTCAGGATTCGGAAAAAAAAAAAAACTAGCAATAAACTTAGCTCCGAGACAGTCTCCAAATAACTAACTTGACTCGATTTAAATTACAAACACTATCCCCTCCTTGGTCGTTCATCGTTTGATTTTGGCAGTGACGTTGAACACAGATTTTTCTTTTAATATCACTAGTACAAAATAAAAAATGTAAAAATAGATTTTTGAAACATATTGCCTGAGGGGTGAGAGTAAAAAATTCAATGTCAGCGAGTTTGTACCCTAAGTAAGTAAAATCATCAAATTCATTAAAGGATTAAAAAATAAAACAATTTGAAATGTAAACTTTAAATATATATTAAAATAAAACAAACTATATAATACCAGTCATGTATTTATTAAAACTTGT